>CM062816.1:990276918-990541962 GCA_031772625.1 Pinus tabuliformis | reverse complement strand
AGGAGAGATCGAGTAGAGACATCTACTCATCCAGAGACCTCCAGTAGGGGGAAACTTCGAGCCAGGTGGGCTGAGGGATCGCATGCAGCCATACCTCCAGGTAGGAGGTGGGGTGATGTGGATTGATTGTCCCAAGGAGGAGGGGCAGGATCCTTGAGGTACCCAACCTCTTGGATGAGACCTTGCTACGGGAGCCCCAAATGTGTAGTAGCAGGAACTGACTGATTGGGTAGAGACAGATGCGGATGGAGCGGCAGAGAGAGCGACAGTGCAGGGAATCCCAGGACAGTGCATAGCTAGCAAGCTGCAGCAATGCGAGAAGCACAAGTGTTTTTCACAGTGCTAGGTGGCACAGAGAGGTGTGCAATGGTGCGAGATGCATGGAGATGTTGTAGTATCGCAGATGTCAGAGAGGGAGCACTTGTCAGCAGCATGTAGAGCTTCAACATCAAAGGGTGTTTCTAGCCCAACCGGGAGGTCAGTTGGGAGGTGCAGTGCGGATGCAATGCTGGGAGATAGAACCAGCAGCAGCACAGATGCAGTCAGAGATCAAAGTGACAGAGGCTAGAGCAATCAGATACTAAAGAGCACAGAGATGCAGAGTTTTCAGTCGATAGAGGCAATAGCAGTCAGACACTTTGATGATAGAGCAAGTGGACCGGCCAGATGTGGCATGGAGAACATTCCAGAGTTACAGGATCGAGTTTATGAGGAAGCCTTTCTTATTGAGAGGGAGTGTTGAAAAGTGTGCAACAAGAAATGCTTGTTGATAATGCAACAAGATGATGGAGCTTAGTGAAAAGAGTCGCCTTCACTAAGTGGGCCCGCAAGCAAATTATGACGCAAGTTCTATTTTTTATCACAGTGTGGATGATCACAGTGTGGATGATCACAATGTGGGTGATCACAGTATGAGTGATCACAGTGTGAGTGATCACAGTGTGGGTGACCACAGTGTGAGTGATCACAGTGTGAGTGATCAAATTCTATTTTTAGACTGGCTGTCAAAAATAGAAAAGTCAAATATTATTGTCTCATAATAATATTTGGACTATAAACTTGATCTTATTCTCTTAGAGCACTTCAGAATGAGCTACGGATGTGGTACATGCAGATCCCAGAGGGATTTACGTGGTTACCTATGGGATGACTAATATTTTCATGCAGGACTTCAGTTATAACTCAAGTGAGTTGAGTTTAGTGGACTGGAGGTGCAGTTGATGGAGTTGTGTTCAGTTTAGCTTTGTTAAACTGGTTGTATTTAGTCTAACTGGCAAATAGACTAGAGATGAGTTGGGTGAATTAGTTATTAATTAAGTCAAAATTTATTAACTCATAATGCAACTATAGAATACATTAGTTAACTTAGTTGCATGTCAGTGCATGTTCAGTTCAGCAGGGACAGGTGTTAGAGGATCAGATTGCTATCAGTTGTGACTATAGTTGTGCATGATGATTTGCACAATCAAAGGGATTGAGTATGCCAATGAAGTGGCCAATATCAACAATTGTAGCTTGTGCTCACGTCCAACAGAGTGTGAGTGATTATTTGCAGGTCAAATACGAGTTTGGTAAGCCATTCTCATCAGTTCTTGTGCAGGTATTGAGCTGTGGAGGCAGGCAAGCAGCGGGGGAGATTTGGAGATCAGATCTGAGCTGTATTGTGTGTAACAGTGGAGCTGGTACTAGATTTCTTGTGATAAGCATTGTACTTTGTAATGTTACATGTTCTCAATCATTAATATATAGATAGTGTGGGGTTTTTAGCGAGATGCTTTCCCCGGGATACATATTGTGTTAATGAGTTTGATTGATGCTTCTATGTGTGCCTGTGAATGTTTATGCTTCTGTAAATTGATGATCAACGTAGAGGAGATTATGTATTATACATGTTCCGCTTATAATTGTATGATCAGGATAATCTCTGTGAATATGTGTTAAATTATTCAAAATTTCTACATGGTATCAAAGGTAGATGATTTGTAGAAAAAGTTTCTACACCTTTTTCTTTATTGATTTTTCTTCCTTTATTGCATGGCTTTGGTGACCCAACTTTCTTTATGCTTTTCCAATACCCCTTAAAGATGTGGCAATGTATCACTGATCGGGATTGGGACATTCATAACTTACTTTGTTTATATGAAGCATGAAATGCTTAGGAACGTGATGATGGATAATGAGTGGGGTAGGGCTCATGCTATGACTTTCCCATGTGATTATTATGTTCCAACCACCTTCTACATTTTTCATTTTCCTTCATTTGCGACTTCATCTGCTTTTATTTTTATTTTAGCTTTAGGGAAATTTTTTAGCCTTAAATCGGAGATGAGGATATAGGGCACCAATCACAATAACCAATGACAATCAACCCAAAGAATGGAGGTGGATATAGGTTAACATGGAGGGTGGTAAGTATGGATTACCTTGGGCATGCTATATCAACCACTATATCCCATTAGTTCCCCTCTTGACAGAAGGGACTTAGAGGAGGTAACATTGGACTAGGGTCAAGGATAATCTCCTAGGTGAATCATGGGAACAAGGCTATAGTAAACAATATTCAATCAATAGAGCTTAGCTAGCAATCTATATTAACATTCCCCAAATAATAAATTAATGCATATGATTATATAAATGGCTAATGTTCCTTCTAATAGATGACCCACAGTCCTTCAATAAATATGTTATATGTTAGAGAGATTTGACTAGACCATAGGTGGAGAGCTCTAAAGTAAACCTATTTGTGGATCATCATAGGGTTAATGGCTGGTTGGTTGACCAATGGGGAGAAAACGTTTATTCCTAGGGTTACACACTTTTGGTGGGTAACATTTGGCTCCAATTTGTGGATATGTGCTCATTATAGAGTGCATGATCCATGTGCTCGAAGGAGGAGTGCATGATAATCCCAACCATCCGTAGTGCTCACGGACTTACTACTTGTACACTCATGGCAATTTGTTGATAGCAATTGAGCAGGGTGTTGATCGTGACCATTGAAATACATGACAATTATAACGATAAATTGTTAGCTAAGATAAAATATAAAATCTAAATTGTATGCAAGTAAGACCAAAATGTAGAGAATCAAAGATGGATGCAAAAACAATAATTCAAAGCACACAATCCTACACTAGTTACTTGTCCATTCACAAGTAATCAAGGCTCTCTAGATGATAAGCAATAACTCCTACCTTTCCTAAAATAATGTATGGTCCTTGCCAAAATTTATTGATTTTTGTATGCAATCCACGTGATTATTTTCTCCTATCCCACAATAGGATCATACTTCCTTCTTCAGACTCCCTATATATGGTATTTTGTTAAAATTTAGTCTTAATATTCTCTTAGTTCTTATCTATTTGATCATAGGAAAAGGATCTATACTCATTTATTTTAATCAGTTGGTCAATCCTAGCTTGCACACCATATTTTTCATCAATGTTAGATTGCAAGCATGGAGGATGGGAAACTATAGATGAATTGTTAACTTAGCTCCCAACCCATATACTAACTAAAAGGAACTTTTCTTAGTAAATGCTTCAACAATAGTACGATCTACCGAAAAGTGTATTTGACCTTACTGTCCCAACTCTTCTTATTTTCACCAACTATCTTCTTAATAATAGTAATGAGATTCTTATTGTTGGATTCAGCCTGGACGTTTCCTTGGGGGTAATAATTAGATGAATGGGAAAACACAATCCCATGTTAACAACATAATGAGGCGAGGACAATGGAGTTGAACACTCTAGCATTATTGTCACTATCTTGTATGGAACTGCAAATATGATGATAGTTCAATCCTCAAGAAAGATTATCACAACCTATTCATTTTCCTTTTTAGTTGATATAACTTAAACCCACTTGATAAACTAATCAATCGTAGTTAGAATGGACTTGTGCCTACTATCAAAGTTGTCCTTAAGCTCTTCAATAAAATCAAGACCCTATTGTTGAAATGGTTCCTCAACTATCATAGATTTTAAAAGAAGGGCATGGATTTGTTTCTTTATGGAAAAAAACTAGCATGGTTGGAAACATCTAACATGTTTATGTGTGTTAGTGAAAATTGTAGTCCAGTAAAACCTCTCCCTTGGGATTTAATGGTTGTTTTTCTCGTTGCAAAATTTCCTCCATAGAATCATGCATCAAAGTATACGATCTATTTTTTTTCTTTTTTATTCACACGTCTAAGAATCACCCATCTTATTTTTTCGAACCTAAACCATAATGTCTTAAAAAAAAATTCATAACTTTCAAACTCAAGACCCTTCTGTTGTAATCAATAATATGTGGTGGAACAAAAAGTTTCTTAGATAATAAATTTTTTTAGGGTACCAATCATCAATTGTAAACCTTTTGCAATGCCACACATTTGGTCACTCTCTCCTAATTAAAAGAATTTTTTATTTTCCACAGTTAACATCTATGATAATCCTTAGCCTTTGATTATTTTATTTGGTATAATATCTAGGTTGTACTATTGAATCTTGGGTATCCATTTTCCTCTATATCCCAAACAATATTGTTGATTCAAGACATCTTTAACTACAAGGTATGGAATGCAGGAGGTAATTTTGTTGTATCCTATATAAGTTCTAAAATACTGGAGGGAATTAACAAAGGAAAACACTTGCCTCTCAATGAATGTATATCTAACCTCAACATGTATATGGGTGTTGCTCGTGAATGCATTTTGTCTCTCATTTCCCTTGTCATATTTTTGCACAAGGATCCCCACAATTGTATCTTCCAAATAAAAGGAGTAAATAATAATATCCTTTGAATAATTTATCCTCATAAAACAAGGGATTTTGTGATTATTTCCTTGATTTATTAAAAAAAATCTTACTCTTTTCATTCCATAAAAATGAAACATACTTCTTTAGGAGGTTATGCATGGGTTTAACAATCTTGACAAAATTTGGGAAATACATTCTTATGAAGTTAATATTGTCAAAGATATATCTTACTAAACTTTCTTGCCCTTGGGAGGGGAGATAGCCTTAATTGCTCCAATCCTTTCAAGATCGATGCAAATCCTTAATTAGAACTTGGCTAGGTGAAAACTTGATTTTTTTACCTTCACCTGACTGATTTATTTTATATACATATAGAATCTTGTAGGAGATGTGGAACACAAAATACATCATTAAAATGACTTTCATCTAACTAAACTATTCTACAAACTAAGAGATCTATCGTCATGAAAAAATAATTGTTCGGTGTTACATTTATTAAGCGAAGAAAAATGGATTTATCCCTAACCATATGAAAATATGCTCTATAATCAATATGTAATTCGTAAACTTCCATGGATATTCCACTTGAAAATTCACTAGAACAAATCTAATGAAATATATTGAAAACCCAAATCTAAGCTATGAGGGTTAATTTTCCTTAAGCACCCAACTTTATTAAATTATTGATGTTGCTTATCTACGCAATATATGAGATAAAAGAAAAATAGAGAAAAGTGAAAACATGAAAACTCACAAACCATAATAACACAAGATGCTGAAAATGCAGCAAGAAATTCCTAATTTAACTTTCCCTTGAATTAAATTAGGAGAAAATCGAAATTCCACATCACAAGACAACTTGAATGAGTTAACTGAGTTGTGATCACTCATTTAGCTTGGTTAATTTGAGTTGAGGGCTTAAATTGAGTTGTGTACAGTGATTCCTAAATTTTAGGAGCCTACGTTGAGTTAATTTCAATTGTAACAATTTAACTGGGTAACTCAATTTAACTGAATTAAACTAAATTGAGTTACCCAGTTGAGATTGAAGTTCAAGGGTAGTGTACTATCAATTGTATAATTATCCAAGTTGTACAGGTGGTGCTTGCAGTCAGAGAAGGGGCCAACAGGGATTGCATAATTATAATTGGGAATTTAACTAATTAATAGGGGGTTAATTCCTTGAGGAGCAACGCAAGGAAATAGGGACTTGGGTGGGCTTGGATTTGGTTAAGTATTGACCAGAGCTTGTTTACAAAGTAGTGAGATAGATTATACTAGTGCAAAGGTTGCTCGGGCTTGAGCAAGCATTGTATTTCTTCTCTATTTTCTGACTAATGCAATACATATAGGAAGGGGTTTTGAGCAGTTGCTTTCCCCTTAGATAAATATCTGAGCATATGTGATTGAATATTGTCTCATGTTTATGTTGTGATTTCTCGATCGTTTAATTGTTTTCGCTGATGAGTAGAGTAGATTCAAGTCTTTTATTTTAGAAAATTACATAAGTAGTTTGAATCTACAAGGAATTTCTACATGGTATCAGAGCAAGAATCACAATAGAAGAGAAGAATTCGAGTTTGTCTTTGCAGGTGAATCAAATTTGCAGTATCATTCTTCAAAGCCAGCAGGATGTCGCTCTATGGATTGAGACTTGAGTATGCCGCTGAGGGTAGCTCCAATTATATTGCTTGGAAGCATAGGATGGAGGCAGTGTTGGAAGATAACGATCTGAAGGAATTCATACATAATGATATTCCTTAGTCTCCAACAACTGATGCTCAAGATCTGACCAAGTGGAAGAAATGTGTGGCAAAGGCGAGGACGATCATACTAGAAGGAGTTTGAGATCATATTATATTGAATCTCCATGGGAAGGATATCCCATATGCAGTGTGGCAAGACTTGATAGACTTGTTTCAGAACAACAGTGACCACAGGATTAAAGTACAAGCTTTGAAAGATAGAGATGGAGAAGGGTGACACATTACCACAGTACCTGAGTAGGTTCACCCAATGTCGAGATGAACTTGGGAGTGTTGGTATTACAGTTGTTGAAGATGATCTGGTAAGCCTAGCACTTTTAGGCCTTCCCAAGGGTTGGCATAGCTACCCAGATTCGATAAATGGGAGGGAGAAGCTACCAAATTAGGAGCGATTGTGGTTTGACTTGGTGCAAGAAGAGATAAGGCGAAACACCAGAGATGGAACCTGATCCAAGCATGATGATGAGGAAAATTGTGCCTTGGTTGGAAAGGAAAAGAAAGGTAAAGGGAAGAAATCCCAATCCAAAGGGATTCCAGTTAAGGTGTCAAGAAGAAAGACTTGTGAAAGATCAAATGCCTTCACTGCCATGAACTATGACCCTATGCCACGAAGTGTCCACACAAGAAGGCAGGTAAGAAGCCCTCAGGAGGAGCGGCACAATTCGAACTTGATTTCACCCTCATCACTTGTATGGTGAGCACCGATATGGGTAGCGTGTGGTGTCTGGATAATGGAGCCTCATCCCATATGATGAGAAATCGAGCATTCTTCAATGACTTGGAGGAGAAGGACCTCTAGATGCACATTGAAATGGGAGATGACATAAGGTATAGTGCTACCGGTATTGGTACAGTTACTTTTCAGAGGGAGTCTAGCTCCCCTCTCAAATTAAAAGATGTGATGTATGTTCCGGGTCTGAAGAAGAATATTGTTTCAGTTTCTATGTTGGAAGATTGTGGCTACAATGTGATATTTAGAAAAGGAAAGGCTTTCCTTAGACACATCACCATAGGACAGGTGAAGTGGATCGGGGTTCGGGTGAAGAACCTCTACAAATTGGATGTAGAAGATTGTGTAGCATTGAGCAAAAAAACAGAGAAGGTGAAGAGCCGAGACATTGGTGAATTATGGCATAGAATATTGGCCATTTGCACCATAGAGCCTTGAAGATCATGCAATAGATTTCTATAAGACAAGTTCCCAAGAGTGTACATTGGGGAAGTGCACGAAAGCCACCTTCAATGAGCGGGATAGTAAAGCACAAGCAGTCCTTGAAAGAGTTCACTTAGATGTGTGTGGACCTTTCTCGACAACCTCCACAATTAAGTACATGTATTATGTGATATTTGTAGATGATTTCTCACAGAACTGCTAGATCTTCTTCAAGCAAAAGAAAGACTAGACATTCTCCAAATCTGTTGAATTTAAAGCACTTGTTGAGAAAGATACTAGCAGGAAAGTGAAGGCTCTCAAGAGCGACAATGGTGGAGATTATGTGTCGAATGAATTTAAGAACTTATTTGCAAAAGAAGGAATTTAACGAAGTTGACATCATCTCATAACCCACAACATAATGGGGTGGCTGAGAGGAAGAACATAAGTATTGTGGGAGCTTCATGGGCCATGTTGCATGATCAAATCCTACCATTGCACTTGTGGGCTGAAGCATGAAACACAACTATATATTTGCAGAACAGGAGCCCTCACAGGATTCTTGGAATGAGTACACCAGAGGAAGCTTTTTTAGGGAAGAAACCAGATGTGTCACACTTCAGGATCTTTTGATCATTAGTTTACTGTCATGTTTCCAAGGATGCAAGGAAAAAGCTAGAGCCTACAACTGAGTTGGGCATATTTGTGGGGTACAATAATACACCTCACAACTATTATGTGTACTTTCCATCTCTCAGGATGACAGTTTTCAGAAGAGATGTGAAGTTTGATGAGGAGAAGGCAATGAGGTGTTCCCTTGAGAGGGAGCTTTAGTTGCATTCAGAGCAGGAGATTTTTGCTCCAAAGGAGGAACCTCAGGAAGTTGTGGAGCAACCACAAGTAGAGGTAGAGAGAGTGGAGACTTCCACTCAAGCAGAGACATCTAGAGATGGAAGGAAGCACACCAAAGAAGCTGATAGATTATTGCATGATGCTAGAGAGAATGTGGGAGCACCCACATCATAGCACAGGCAAAGGAGGTCACTAGATCGGTACATTGTATACATGGCTCTGATGAGTGAGCTTGTAGAGACTGAGCCATCCTAATTCAAGGAAGCAGTGCGAAAACCAGTATGGGTTGATGCCATGGTAGAGGAGTATGACTCCATTATCAGAAACAATGTTTGGGAAGTGGTTCCAAGACCATAGGATAAGTCAGTGGTAGGTTCCAAGTGGATCTACAAGGTGAAGCAATAAGCATATAGAAGCATCGAGAAACACAAGGCCAAATTTGTGGCCAAGGGGTTCTCTCGGGTGGAGGGAATTGACTATGAGGAGACCTTTTTCTCTAGTTGCAAGGTACTCCTCAATCAGATAAATTCTAGCTCTTTCAGTGTAGATGGGATGGAAGATACATCAGATGGATGTGAATACAACATTCCTCCATGGAGTGATTAAGGAGGAGGTGTACATTGAGCAGTGGGAAGGATTTGAGACCTTCGACAGACAGTCGCATGTGTGCAGACTCAAGCAAGCATTGTATGGATTGAAATGAGAACCCCGTGCTTGGTACACCAGGATCGGCAGTTACCTCACCGAGTTGGGCTTCACCAAAGGTGAAGCAGATGCAAATTTTTACCATATTGTTGTTGATGGTAAATTATTGATTATAGTATTATATGTCGATGATTTAATTTTAGCCAGTGATGAGAAGTTGATCAAGTCTTGCAAAGGAGATTTTGCAAGAGAATTTGAGATGAAGGACCTGGGGGGCATGTATTATTTCCTTGGTATGTAAATATGGCAAGCAAATGGGGAACTGTTTGTCTCTCGGGAAAGTATGCCAACGAGATACTAAAGAAGTTCCACATGGAGAGCAACAAACCCATGGAGACTCCTCTAGCAGGGAATTGGAGGAAGGAAGATGCTACTTCAGGTGAAATAGTGGAGGTTACCATCTACATGCAACTTGCGGGTTCACTTATGTATTTGGTGGACACATGATCAAACATGTGTTATGCAATTAACCAGCTTAGTCAAGCTATGGTTAAGCCAACCAAACTCTATTGGAAGGCAGCAAAGCATGTGTTGAGATACCTCAGAGGCACCACTCAGTTTGGTCTTTGGTATAGGCAGACAAAGGGAGTGAAGTTGCAAGGCTTCACATATGTAGATTGGGCAGGTATTCCATCAGATAGGAAGAGCACATCAAGAGGAATTTTCTGTGTTGGTTCAGCAACGGTTCCTTGGTACAACATGAAGCAACAATCTGTTGGACTTAGCTTAGCAAAGGTATAGTACATGGCTACTAGAAGAGCATCATTTGAGGCTATTTGGATGAGAAAGATCCTTGTTGGGATATTTGGTTAGATGATGGAACCTACAATGGTTTACCGTGACAACCAGAGATGTATCAAACTCTCTAAGGATCAAGTTTTTCATGATATGTCCAAGCATATCGACATCCGGTATCACCATCTATGAGATTGTGTGCAAAGGAGCATATGGTGTTGAATCCTCTACATAAGATAGGATCAAACTCTTCCTAATCTAGCATGGAAGGTTCATAGATTTTTAAATTTTCTACATTCACCACTGAGTAATTGTGAATGTATGAGGTTGGTCTGAGACAATAGGTGTTGTATCCCACGTTTTCCAATATCTCAAAGGGGACATATCGCAAAGCCTTAATTTTCTTACTAGGTCTCTGTAGCCTCTCCTTGTTTTACTATAACCATACTTTGTCTCCAACTTTGAATGACTTCTTTGCTCTATTTTGATCATACCTAGCCTCACATTTTTCTTGTGACTTATGCAATGTCTCTTGTACTTGTAGACAGAACTTCTTGATCCTCTCAATGATTTTTTCTTCCCCTAAGTCATCCTCTGTAATATCCTCCCTTACTCTTCCTTCTTGTCCATATGCAATATCTAAAGGTGACATTAGCAAGTATCTAAAACATGTTTCAAATGGAAACTTACCAGTATAATGTGGATCACTATGTTATAAGGGTCATGTATATATACCATATTTTCATCCCAAGTTTTCAGATGCTTCTAATTGAATTGTAACCCTCAAAAGTTCCACCAAAGTCCTATTGACTACCTCTATGGATGGATTGTTGTGGACTTCTTCAACTACATGTCCATTTTCTTCCGCAATGTAGTCCAAAATGTATCAAGAAATCTTGTGTCCCTTTCTGAAATGATGCTCTTTGGGGTTCCAATATGCACCTAGACCTATCCAAAGAACAATTTTACTACTTATTTATCACTAAATTTTTTTTTATAGGGCGCAATAATGCATTGTAATGCCCACCTAATTCTATTATCTTACATTATCTTATAAGCCTACTTATTGAGTGATTGAGTTTCTGTCTCTGATTCCAATAAGTATTATTAGTATCCATATGAGGTATGGGTATACTAGCTACATACCCACGCCTTGCACGAATACACTAGTATTCTAAAAATTAAAATGCAAGCTGATTAAATAAATGGTTAAGCTATATTAATGACTAATCTTGATTAGTGTTTAACTAACCTTAGAATCACGGCTTACAATTATTAAGTTATATTGGTATATTTTATAAATATTAAATTTATTAGATTCTTGTGAATACGTAATTTTACTGATATGACTTAATATTAATATTTTATTATAATTTATTATTTACTTATTATTTCATTTCCCAAAATTTGACAAGTTGTCTCCTCAAATTTATTTTTGGATAAGATATAGGGGGGAAGTTAAGGTCCTCAAATTAAAAGGGATGGGGGGTTATTCGTGGCCTTAATGGTAGCTCGTTGAGGTGGAAGAGTGGGAAGACATAAGGTGAAGGAGGATGAAAGGAGAAAGGAGGGATCTTTTGTATTTATTTTTATTTAATTTGGCATTGGAGGAAATAATTCAAAGGGGAAAGGAAGGAGAATTGAGGAGATTCGTGTTGCTTGTGGTTGGAGAGTATTGGACTTATTTTTTTGGACACACAATGAAAATTGTTGTTGGACTTGGCCACAAAGGGCTAGGGAACCTATGAAGGTCCCCTATGCTACAAAGTTGGATAGATATTCCTAATTGGCAGGGTGGAAAATTCTGTTGGGAAGCCCCAATAGGAGCACCCCAGCCAAACCACTGTATTATAATCTGATATGTATTTTATTGTGAATTAATTCATTTCAATGCTTGTAAATCAAATTTGTTATTTGATAATATGTGATTTTACTATATGTTATTGTTAAAAGAAATTGTCGGGTAATTGAGAGCTTTGATGGAAACCCTCCCTCTGCTAGGGTTTTTTGCTTGGTTGTCCTATTTCCGCTAAGATCTCATCACTTCTAACACATTTCTTAATGGATCCCTACTTTAGGTTTTTTGTTGATGAACATAATGGAGGGATTCAATGTGGATTTGGTGGACTACACACCATATCCATATGAAAATATTTGTATTTGGAGGGACACGGTCCCTCTGACATCCATCCCCTATCACTCTCCTCCCATCACATGTGATCATGAAGAAGGAGTATGAAAGTATGCTAGGTGTCACTATCCATCGCAATGGCAGGAGTCACTTGTATTGTTGTTAGAAGGGATGTTATTATGGGTTTCCAAGGGTTTTCAGGAGATCGGGGGGATGATCTAACACTTGGTGTAGAGAACTTGATATAGTTTGGTAGAACTGTGACATCTTATCTACCCTCTCCTCTATCAGATGCATCCGATGGTAAACTATTGTTTGGGAATTTCTGGGAGTTTATGCTGACAATTTTCTATCTTCAGGACCCCCCTTATTAGAGGTCAAGGTTTTTCTTCTAGTGATTCCCCTACGAATTGGATACTTCTCCAACTCTTAGATGATATGGGCATACTCGACATTGGGGATATTCCATCACCCCCTTATCTTTCTGGGTCTACAAAGCCCATATGTGATTCAGATGTCTCTTGTTCGGAAGCCCAGGTTTACAGTGTGCCACTTTCAAATGTGTCATTTTAAAACCAAAGGTGGGATGACAATGGAGGTTTGATGGACTGCCAATTTTATGTAGAGTACACCTATGGGTGACAAATCTCATGAATCTAGTAACATGTTGATGGTTGTAGGCCAAGTAAGAGGAAGAACCCTATATTCAAAGTCAAGGGTCGTCAATCCATAGTTCTTGGAGATGATATTGGACAACATTAGGTGGCTCGCATGGTTGATTTAATGTTGGTGGAATGTGCCAACGAGTGGTGTTTCTGTTAAATTTTCAATGTTATTTGTTGTAACAATCACTTATAACAATTATTATTCCAATAACAATCATTTTATCCAATTATCTTCAAACATTAAATAAGAGTAAGAAATTGTAGATAGAACATAAAACCATATGCACAATAGAAGACAATCAAGAACAATAGAGACATAGAGATTTGGTCAAAGACCAGGGAAAAAACCCATAAGGGGAGAAACCCTTTCCAAATTCTTCTTCTATTAGATTGTCATAAAATGTTCAACAGAGAGATACATAGTACAAATACATCAACAACTTAGTCAAAGGTAAAAGCCTTGACTAACCAAATCAACCAACCAATATCAAATCCAATAAGAGCATAAAAGTCAAATATGGTCAAAAGTTAAACCTACAATTTTCTATCAAAGTCAACAGCAATCAAAATTTTCCTAACTAGTCAAAAGTCAATAATCAAAGCGGCCAGAAAAATTTGATCAAGGTAAAAAAACAATTCAACCTCTTATTCTCATCCAACCTTAGTTAAAAGAATCCTTTAAACAACCTTCAAATTTGATCAAGGTCAAATAGTTTACCTACGGAAACCCTAACTTTAGATAAATAGTCAAATATTGTCAATGCACGTCCAAAATTTTTGGTCAACAACCTCTTGAATTTGGTATCCCAAGAACAGGTCATAAATTGGTTAAAGTAGCCCAAGTCAACCAAAGTCAAAGTAAGTCGGTCAACAAATTTCTCTCTCTACTCTTCGCACATGTGAGCTCAAACCCTGCAATTTCATATTATATTGAACCAAGAGAAAATGAAATGAATGTGTGATGGTGCCTCCAAGTGATGCCAAATGTTGTTTATTTATATGTGGTCTTGGGGGTCGAATTTCCTCTTCTAGGTCGACTAGTATGTTTTGTGTTGTCATGGTTCCACATTAAAGATAATAATTTCCCATGAGAAAATTAAATTCTTCCAAGGGCTAGTAGGGTCTCCACAGGGTGAGAATGGCTTCCCCAAGGAGGGAATTTCTCCCCGAGTTGCCAAATTTCAACACTCCCTCTTAGCTAGGGAAGAATTACTAACTGCATCATAAGTCTCATCTCAATGTCTCGACATCATCATCGTTGTGTCAAATCCTATCTCGTCTCTACTCATCTCTACTAATTTGTTGAACATTCTCGACATAAACAAGAAGAATCATCATATGGGAGATCAATCTACCACCCTATATTCGATGATAGTAGGAGAGATACAACTTACCATGAAAGGTAAGGATCACACACACCTATTTTTCGTTAATGTTCCCACCTTGACCCTCAAGAGTCAAGTGGTAGAACACCTACATCCTATCACTTGGGAGATATCCACTTACTAAAATGGTAAGCATCAACACACCCAAGTCTCCTCACCCATTGGTCAGATTGGTGGTAGTCCTACAAGCCCAACTTGTGCGTAGGATGCATACTGGGATATACTCTATCAAGTCTAGACCTGATAGGGAGAGATACAATTTTCCATAAATGACAAGGATCACACACACCATTTAGAAAAAATATGAGAGATACAACTTAATGCAGAGGGTAAGGATCACACACACCTATTGTCAAGAGTTCCCTCAACCCCGTGAGATATTCAACTCAATTCCTCTCCCTGGTTGCTAAATAGGGAGGAATAGCATAAATCAATGTTCTCGATCAACTGTGACCCTTTCCCAGGAAAGTCATATCCAACAACGCAAATTTCTCTCTAAAGACCAAGAACTTCCCGTTCAACAAAGGCTTGGTAAGAATGTATGTTATCTACTCATCAATCAAATTGTGATGGAGTCTTACGACTCCTCTCTGCACCATATCCTTGATGTAGTGATATATAATCTCAATATGCTTGGACCTATCACGAAATAAAATATTCTCTAAAATTCAGATCCCACTTTTATTGTCGCAATATATCATATCTAGTACCTGTTTAAATAGATCTCCAAAGAACTTCCTCAACCATACTACCTCATATCTAGGCATGCTAGCAACAATATATTCAGCTTCAACCATGTCAAGAGCAATGGACTTATGCTTCCTACTCATCCAAGATATCATGGCAGACCACAATCTAAAATAACACCCTAATGTGCTCTTCCTGTATACAATATTATTGGCCCAGTCAGCATCTGTGTATCCATGTAGTCTCATGTCTCTGGTAATATATCTAAAACCAAGGTTAATAGTCCCATGTAAGTATCTTAGTACATGTTTATCATCAACCTAATGTGCATGAAGGGGTTGAATCATAAATTGACTCAGAAAATTGACAACAAAACATATGTCTGGTCGAGTGTTTACTAATAACATCAATGCCCAAATCAACTATCAGTACTCAAAGGGATTCACCAAATTGGGTCACACAACGTCACCACATAACTTATTGAATTTCATCTCCATCGGTCTGGCCATGGATTTACATTCTACTATTCCAAATCTTTCCAATGGCTTGGAAACATATTTCCCTTGAGAAAGGAAATTTTCACTAGGTTTCTGGCACACCTCTAAGCCCAAGAAGTAGTGCATCAAACCAAGGCCTATCATCTTAAATTCAGAGGCCAAGTCCCTCTTACACTTGAGAGTAAGAGGCTCTCCACCTATCAAGAACCAATCATCAACATATAGTACCAAAATCAGGCACATGACTTGGACTACCTTGAAGTAGAGATTTGGATCGACACCGCTCCTTGTGAATCCAAGCTTCATCATATAGCTATCACTATGGGCATACCAATCCATAGGGGCTCGATTTAATCTATCAAGTGATTTCTTCATCCTGCACACATGAGTCTTCTTGTCATGCTTCTAAAATCCTTGTGGTTGCTCAATATATACTTCTTCCTTAAGAATGCCATGTAGAATCATGATCTTCACATTCATCTGGTGAAGTGTCTAACCCTGGCTAGCAACAAGAGCGAACAATAGATAAAATAGTAGTATAGCGAGAAATCAATACAAAATGGTCCTCATAGTCCTCTCCCTGTTTATGGGAGAAACCTCTAGCAACAAATCTCACCTTGTATTTCTTTATACTTCCATCTGCACCATACTTAATTTTGTACAACCATTAAGAAGTCACAACAAAATTTCGTCCGGGTCTCAAAACCACTTCCCACACATCATTCTTCATTATGGACTTGTATTCTTTGGCCATAACATCTTACCATACTTGTTCTTTCACCGCTTCTTCAAAGTTGTGAGGTTCAAGTTGTATAATGTTTCATATTGCTACAACATATCCATGATATCATCATGGTTTCTTGCTCTCCCTGAAGGTTCCTCTTGCAACAACATGTCTCTAAGAATCTTGCAAAGTGTCAGGAATCCATAATGGTCTTTTCCTGGTAAGAGGATCACACAAAGGGGGATTCAGGGGGCCCATGGGTTCCATGGGATCATCAACAACATTAGTCTCTAGCTCAGGCATAGGAAATTGTTCTTAATCATCCCATGGAATTATCCTTTCTTTCAACATAGACAGGAGGATGAGTGTCCCTTTCTTTCCCAAAGGAAATATCTTCATCAAATGTTACATCCATTCTAAACTCTATGTTCCTTTGACTAGGTACATATATTCTATAAGCTTTATAATTTTCACGGTAACCAACAAACATACCTTTCTATCCTAAAGCTACCAACTTGTTCCTCTTGTCCTTCGACACATGACAGTAAACAGGGTAGCCAAATATGCTCAAATGTCCAAAATCGAGCTTCACACTCGTGAAAACTTATTCGAAAGTCTTATCACCCAAGGCTTGATGAGGAGTCCCATTTTGAACATAGACAACAATATTTCAAATTTATCCCCATAGAAACTTCGACAACTTTTGATCATGCATCATAGATCAGGAAACTTCCATGATAGTCTTTTTCTTCCTTTCAGCTACTCCATGTTGCTCTGGGTTATAAGGTACAATGTTCTCCTTCTTGATTCCTGCTTTCTTATAAAAGTCATTGAAATCATTTGAAATGAATTCTCCTCCATTATTGGACTTGAAGATTTTAATCCTCTTCCTGATTTAACTATCTATCAGGTCCTTGAAGTCCTTGAACATGTCAAATGCTTGGTCCTTGTACTTCAAGAAAAAAATCCATGTCTTGTAAGAAAAGTCATCCACAAATATTATGTAGTACATGTAGCCACCAGGAGATGTCACCAGCATGGGTCCACACACATTAGAATGTATGATTTAGAGAGTCCCATGGTCCTGCATCTGCTTCAAGGGAACGATACCCTCACATGTTTTCCACCAGCATATCCTTGAAAAACTCCATTGTTATCTACACTAATCTCAGGCATCCCATAAACCATCCTCCTCACCTTAGGCAAAGCTTCATAGTGAAGGTGAGCTCACACTAATGATTACTACCATGAACCAATGCTCGGATCGATCTTCCACTGACTTTATAAAGGCCTTCAATTCTTGATCCCAAAGTGAAGGCATCCCAAAAGCGAGATTCCATTGGCCAAGTAAGGACCTTTTCATTTATAAAAGAAAATTTCATCCATTTGTCCTCCAAGGCAGATATAGACATTAGATTCCTTTTAAATGTTGGTACATAAAGTAATTCTTGTAGATGTCTATTTTGAACACAATCCAAATGAAATGAAACAAAATCAAACCACTTCATAGGATAAGTAGAATTGTCCCCAATAATTATTTTCAAATCAGTATCCCTGTCAACCAGGTTTGAGAGGACTTCACAATAACAAGTGAAGTGTTTAGAGACCCCACTATCTACTAACCAACTATTAAACGAATCTAGAGGAGAGGAACTAGAAACAACATAAATAAGAAAATATTCATATTAAGTGGGAGTTGCATTATTATCATAGCTTGAGTTCCTCGATCTCTTGGGATGAGAATGCCTTCTTCATGAGCAACAAGAGCTTCTCTTCTTCTTCTATTATTGAGCTTCTTATTGTTGTACCCATGATTGTATTTGTAGGATCTTAGAGCATTTATCTTTTTCGGAAAGTCTTGAGCAAGGTGACCAAGCTTGTGGAAATTGTATCATTGAATTTGTGACACATCCCTTTTAATTCTGCTATTAGAGTCCCTAGATGTTGGAGCATGCTTTCTTGAATTGGATGGTTCTCCTCATTCTTTCCTCTTCCTTGCTTGAGCAACGAATGAAGTAGGTTCCCCTTCTTCATGCTTTTGAACACTCCCTCTAGATATCATCCAGGTATTCTCTTGAGTGCACTTGCCTAATAACTCATTAAATGAAGGAAAACTATCATTGTTTCTAATAGTTGTGATGAATGTCTCCCAAATCGAAGGAAGACCTCCAAGTGAAATTAGTACCAACTCTCTATCAGATGTAATTTCTCCAGTAGAAAATACTTTATCCTTGAGTTGGGAAATCATCATGAAGTATGACTACATAACCTCCCCCTTGTTTGTCCTAATCTCCTTGAGTTGAGAAACAAAGATAAAATATGGTTCAAGTTTTTGACCTAAATACATCCCAACCATCTTATCATACATTTATTTAGACTTCTTCATTTTTGCAACATAAGTGATCAAATGATCTCTCAACGAATGAATAATAATTTTCTTTGCTTTGACCTCATATTTCTTGTACTTGGACTTTACAATAGTAGAAGCATCTTTTGGAGGCTCATGTACCTTTCCTTCAACATAGTCCAAAACATCATTCTAATCCAAAGTCAAATCAACCCTAGCTCTCTGAACAACATAGTTAGATGAGTCATTCAACTTCTCTTCAATCGTGAAGTGTGAGGTAGACATCCTGACCAAATCAAGTGATATTCCACAATGGATAAGATATATTTAAAGTGTGATTTTTCTTGTCTCCTTGGGATTGTCTTTGCCTCAACTGTGATATCATGTTAAATTTCTAATGTTATATGTTGTAACAATCACTTATAACTATTCTTCTTCCAATAACAATCACTTTATCCAATTATCTTCAATCTTTCAGTAAGAGGAAGCAATAGATAGAACATAAAACCATATGCGCAATAGAAGACAACCAAGAACGATAGTGACATAGAGATTTCGTCAAATACCAGGGGAAAACCCCACAAGGGTGAAAACCATTTCCAAATTCTTCTTCTATTAGATTGCCATCAAATGTTCAACAGAGAGATACATAGCCCAAATACATCAACAACTTAGTTAAAGGTCAAAGCTTTCACTGACCAAATCATCCAACCAATATCCAATCCAATAAGAGCATAAAAGTAAAATTTGTAATTTTATGTCAAATTCAACAATAGTCAATACTGCCATAACTAGTCAACAGTCAAAGTGTCGAAAAAATATAGTCAAGGCATCAAAGAATTTGACCTCTTTAGCTAAGTCAACCTTAGTCAAAACAATCCTCAAAACAACCTTCAAATTAAGTCAAAGCCAAAGCGTTGACCTATGGAAACCCTATCTTTAGAATATTAGTCAAGGATGGTCAATGTATGCCCATAATTTTGAGTTAACAACCTCCTGAATTCGGTCTCCCAAGAATATATAAGAAATCGGTCAAAGTAGCCCAAGTCAATTGAAGTCAAAGCAAGTCAAACCAATCCCAAATCAAAATTCAAACTCGGTTAACATATTTCTTTCTCTCCTCTTTACATGTAGGAGTTGAGACCCTGCAATTTCAGGTTAGATCGAACTAAGTGATCGGAATCTGTATTAGGGACAAAAATTTGCTCAAAAATCAAAGTTATCATAATCGCTCGAAAATTGAACAATTGTGTCCATGTTAGCGATACGATCCCAACGCAACTCAGTTCACTCAAAACGGAGTTCGTATGAGAAAGATAGAGCCTTCTGTTCGCTTTATCAAATAGACAAAATTTTGGGTACATGCTGACTTGGATGCTGACTAGGCATCCGTACAGCCCAGTCAACAAAAAAGAATATTCCAAGGAATATTCCTGGAATATTCTAATAGGTGGCTCAATCATATTGTGACAAGTGTCTATATGATATTGGTCTATGGAATTTTAGGTGGACCAATGAGAGGCTGACACGTGGCAAGCCCGGAGGCATTCACGTGCCCTCTCAAAGGTCATGTAAAACTATAGTGGGGAGGTCGAGTCGAACCCACGACCTTGCCCACACAAGCCCAGCACGTTACTGATATACCACAACATGTTTCATAATAAACATAGGGCACACTTTTTATTTAAAGTGATTAAATGTGGTGTTTGGGAAAGAGAGGGCCAGCCCCGCGGACCATCCCTCTCCACATATGACCATAACCCATAACCGGAGGCCAGCGCTAAGTGGAGTTTTATGCTATTTAAACCGTGTTTATCCATTAATTAAGTGAGATTATCTTGGCAGTGGTTTTGACAAGCCTGACAAATCTGGCACTACTCCAAATTTGGCAGGGTTAACTAAAGTTTCTCCATATTTGGTGGAGTTTTCCTAGGGAAAACTAAAGAGACCATAACTTCTTCAATATTCAATCAATTTTGTCTTAAAAAGAGTCATTCCTAGATGATTTGGATGCTCTGAACACAAAGGAACAGGTTGTAGAGGTAGAAAGGCACTTCTGTATGTGATTTTGCTACATTGAAGTTTAAGGAAGCCTAGGGCCACCAAAAGAGGAGGTCAAGCCTAGATCAGCTAAAGTCAAATTGCAGAGATTGGATAGTCATTTTTTGGGTTCTTGGGCCTTATGAATCCAATGGAGTAGGTTGAAAAGCCATTGGATCACTGATGGTGCATGTAATCAAAGAATTGACCATTCATCCAAAGAGGGCCTTGACATTGAAGCAGGTGTAAGGAAATCCAGCCCAGGAGGGGTGAGCTCCTTTATCATCGTTGTGTTATGAGTTTTTTGTGTTTTATTTTTCTGCAATTTACTTGTTGTATATGTGTTTTAAACAACTAATTAATCTCGTAAATTGCTCATAAAAGACACTCAACACTTGACACATAATTCCTCACATTTTGGTTAATTTGAGATGATCCTAAACACATTTTTTTAATATTGATGAGGGAGATTGCATAACATTAAAAAGTCTTCCCAACATTCATATCAAGTTGGTATCAGAGCACAAGTTAGCTCATTTTAACCCTGAGATGGTTTGCCAAGGTTAGCTAGAAAATTAGTTGTTGGTTTTGTATTTGTGCAAGGAGAATTTAACTGTGTGCAAGTTTATGTGTGTAAGCTGAATGGTCTGAGTTGCTTCTTTGTTGAGAAACTTTTTGAAGCTTTGTGAAGCTTTTTGATGCATTGCAAGTGTGATGGAAACTTCAACAAGTGATGTTTCTAATCCATCTTCCTTACCAAGACTCTTTGATTTAGAGGTGTTGTAAGAGCTTATCATCATGACAGATATGGTGCAAGAGATGAATGAAGATAGGAAGGAGAACACTATGCTTCAAGCTGAGTTGATGGTCATGCAAGAGAAGAAGCAAGAGCTTCTTGAAAAGATGCATGATATGGAGATTCAACTATGTGATGCCAAGGAAAGCCCAGCCAAGTATGTGCATGAAAATGACGTATGCAATTCAAGGTTATCTTCAATTTCCTCTCAAAATGAATGTTTTGGTGCTTTTGAAAGACACACTAGAAGAATAGGGTCCAAATTATTGATGAAGATGGGCTATGATGGTAAATGGTTAGGCAAACATGCACAAGGCATTATTGAGCCAATTGTTGTTGAGGAAAGGCCTAGGTATTTGGGTCTTGGTTATGGACAACATGATGGAGAATGCTCCAAAGCCAAGGAGGCACATCAAGGTGTTCCAAGAAGGACTTTCATTACCTCAATCTTGTGAAGTTTGTGTTCATGAGGAATGCAAAAGTTTTATACCCACTTTGCAAGAAGATGCTCATAAGAATGCAACCAGTGGAAATGGCAAACAAGAGGATGTTGAAAGCTCTAAGGTCATTGAAACCATTGTTGGTATTCCGAAGAGAGCCACTACCTCATCAAATTCATCTCTTCAAGAAGGAGACAAAGGTGAATGTGCAAGGTATAAATATACCTTTAATCAAGTTTATTTTGATTATGATAAACATGGTAAATCTTCACATAAGATTTGGAGAAAATTTACATGTTCATTTTGTGGTTTTGATAACCATATTGTTTCAAGGTGTTGGAAGAGGATATCCATACACAAGAAACTTTCAAAACAGAAGCGACAGAAAGCCAAAGGTCCATTGGATAATGGAAACCATGTTGAAAAGATGATGCAATTATTTTGCACTCATTGCCATAAGCAGGGTCATCTTGTAGACAAGTGTTGGACTTTGCATCCAACAAGTCATCCACGACATTTGAAGAAGGTGGAGAGAGATTTTGGCAAGAATGGAAAAGAGTATTCCATAATTGATGTGGGTCAGGGTGATACACATGATGAAGTGCAGCTGAAAGATGCGCCATTGAAATGGTTTGGGAAGAGATGGTTATATTTTTTAACCAATTAAGGCCTTGCATTTCTTTTGATAATTGATGAAAATCTTGCCTTATTGATGCATTTCCTTGTTATTTGGATGCATTTATTTTCTCCTAAAAGTATGTTGCATATTGCATGAAGCAAGATGTTGGAAAAGTAGAGTTATGTTGACTCACTTAGATGCAACAAAGATGGAAATTTGCAACTACAAATTTTCATGCATGTTGCATTCTTGAACTTGAATGTTTACGCCAGGAAGGTGTTTGAAAGTGGAGTATGTCGACTCACTTTACTGCAACAAATTTGGTCATTTCAACTCTTTAAGTACTCATACATACCAATGGGATTCTTGTACTTGTGATTATACTTGTGAGAGAGTTGAGAATTGTTATACATGCATGAGAGTTTGTGTGTGTGAACAGTGGAATTTTTAACACTTCCATTGTGCTTGAACATGCATGATTGATTGACTTGTGTTGGTTGATTGCTTTGTTAACATGTATGTTGTCAACTTGAGAATGTTGATCATTTGCACATGCATAAGTGTCAACTTGTGTGGTCGATTGATTGCTACATGTATGTTATATCGACTTGGAAGAGTTGATTTTGTCTCCAAATATGAAAGGGAGATGTGACGAATTGTTTCATGAGAATGTGGAATTATTGTTGTAAATCATCAAGTTGTTGTACATGCTTTTGCTTGACTTGAAATTCAGTTGTTTAAAGAAGCATGTTTTGTTGACTTGTGTTTAGTCGATGGTTTATACACCAAGATGTAAGAGTACATGTGATGTTCACATGATGCGACATTTTTTGCTTTGAAGAAGGAAAAGGAAGAGGTCATCAAATTATATTCTTGCATGAGTGTTTTCAAGGTTAATGGTGTTTTTGGTGACAAGATGTCACGGGATTTTGGAAGGTCAACGCTTGAGCAAGAAGCTCATGAATAGCTTTCATTCTGAAATCATGACATGAGCAGCATGTTAATACTGGAGGATGATGGAATCAAGAAGCCAAAGTGGACAAAAATGCCAAAAAAAATTGCATCCATTGTAGACCATTTGATGTATTGACACCAAGAAGTGAAAGAGATGGAAAATGCATTCTTCTAGATGTGGAATTTGAAACCATGGAGGTAAAAGAATGATCATTTATTTTTTTGTTATTACTGATATTAGAACTCATTGTTGTAGTTCACTCAGATGGGCTTAACTTGGAAAAGTGGTTTCCAAGGAGAAGCTTGCATCAAATGCATGTGTTGCAAAGGAGGAACATGATTCTCAGTGGGAAGGCCATCAGTCAACTTTCTAAGCACCGAGGGATCGCTTTGGTACAGCAGGGTGTTTAATTAGCAAGCTGTCAGCAAGTGTTGGATTGGGTCAATAGAAAAAGGAGAACATTGGTTAAAGTGTCAAGCCATCTGCAAGGCAAGGCATGTCAATAAACCCAAGTGGTTGTCATGGTGATTTTTCCAAGTAGAATCAATTGATGGAACTTGGGAATGAGAATAGGATTTAGCTCTCATCAGATAACTAGATTTTGTGGGTCCAAAAGCCTGTCATTGGGAAGGAATGATCGGAATGTGGATTAGGGCAAAAATTTGCTCAAAAATAAAATCTCTCAGAATAGCTCAAAAATTGAACAATCGCGTCCGTCTCAGTGATACGATCCCAACACAACTCATTTCAGTCAAAACAGAGTTCGTATGAGAAAGATAGAGCCTTTTCTCCGCTTTGTTAAACATGGAAAATTTTGGGTACATGCTCACTAGGATGCTGACTAGGCATCCGTACAGCCCAGTCAGCCAAAAGAATATTCGAAGAAATATTCCATGGAATATTCCTAAAATATTCCGACAAGTGGCTCAATCATATTGTGACAAGTGTCTGTATGATATTGGTCTATGGCATTTTAGGTGGACCAATAGATGCTGACACATGGAAAACCCAGAGGCTGCCACGTGCCCTCTCAAAGGTCACGTAAAATTATAGTGGGGAGGTCGGAGTCAAACCCGCAACCTTTCCCACACAAGCCCCACACGTTACCGCTATACCACAACATGTTTCTTAATAAAAATAGGGCACACTTTTTATTTAAAGTGATTAAACGTGGCGTTTAGGGAAAGAGAGGGCCAACCCTCTCCACATATGACCATAAACCATAACCGAAGGCCAACGCTATGCGATAAGTGGAGTTTTATGCTAATCAAACCGTGTTTATCCCTTAATTAAGTGGGATTAACTTGGCAGTGGTTTTGGCAGGTCCAACAAATCCAGCACTACAAATTTGGCGGAGTTAACTGGAGTTTCTCCAAATTTGGTGGAGTTTTCCTAGGGAAAACTGAAGAGCCCATAACTTCTTCAATATTCGACCAATTTTGGCTCAGAAATAGACATTCCTAGATGATTTGGATGATCTGAACAGAATGGAACAAGTTTCATATGCAGAAAGGCACTTTTGTATGTGATTTTGCTACGTTGAAGTTTAAGGAAGCCTGGGGCCACTAAGAGAGGAGGTCAAGCCTAGATCAGCTGAAGTACAATTGCAGAGCTTGGATAGTCATTTTTTGGGTTTTTGGGTCTTCTGAATCTAATGGAGCAGGTTGAAAATCCATTGGAGCACTGAAGGTGCTTGTAATCAAATAATTGACCATTAATCCAAAGAGGGCCTAGCCATTGAAGCGAGTCCAAGGAGATGTAGCCTAGGAGAGGTGAACTCCTTTATCATCTTTGTGTTATGAGTTTGTTTTGTTTTATTTCTCTACAATTTACTTGTTGTATATGTGTTTTAAACAACTAATTAATCTCATAAATTGCTCATAAAAGACACTCAACACTTGACACATAATTCCTCACATTTTGGTTAATTTGAGACGATCCTAAACACATTTTTTTAATACTGATGAGGGAGCTCTCATAACATTAACAATTTTTCCCAACATTCAGATCACCAAGAGAAGATGAAATAAATGTGTGATGATGCCTCCAAGAGATGCCAAGTGATGTCATTTTATATGTGGTTTTGGGGGTCAAATTTCCTCTTCTAGAGTAACTTGTACTTTTTGTGTTGTCATGGTTCCATATTAAAAATAATATTTTTCAAAATTCTTCCAAGGGCTAGTAGGGTCTCCAGAGGGTGAGAAAGGCTTCCCTAAGGAGGGAATTTCTCCCCGAGCTGCCAAATTTCAACAATTTCAATGGAAAAACCCTTGAGAACTGGGTGGCAAAGGGGTGGGGAGGATGCTTCACCAAGCTATCGACGGTTAAATCATTGGTCAAAAGGTGGTTTTATTTCATTTTTACTTCTTTGGGTGAGGTTTAATGGGTATTGCAGAAGATAGGGTCCATCAATTCCTCCCTTATTCTCCTAAAAAAAACTCTCCTTTTTTATCCTATGAGGGAGCGTATTGATATTGCACTAATATATGTATGTCTTATGGGGCTAGTATTGCATTTCTGGTCCAAGAAGCCCTCACAGCCATCAACAACTATCTGGGTGAATGTTTGGATATTGACTTGTCATTCCTGCACTTGGCTGACATGAAAGTAGCAAGGGTCTTGGTCAATCTCAACATATGGGATAGTCTTTGGAGTAAGATCGTGATAACACATTTGGGCACAACTTACATACAATCTCTTAATTATGAAGGTATTCCCTATAAGTGTGATGTCATGAGTGTGGTCATATTGCTTCTAAATTCAAGTTGGGGTTTCATAAGAAACTTTGACATGTTATCTTTTCTCCTACAAATAAAATAGGGGTTGACAAGGATGAAGGAAGAGAAGTAGCGAACCCTATTGTAATCGAGACTTAACAAGATGGACCTACTATAGGCGTATATATTACCTCTTAAACTCCTACCATAAAGGTGACTACTATAGTAGACATGGTACTGGCCTTGAAAACTATGCTGAGATCGAAATGCATGATGAGGGCATCTTCGGACCATTGATTCTCTCCCCAGGTACCTCTTGTTTCTCCTTACCTCCTTGTTCTATTGGTTGCAGATTATTTTTTTGGGTTATGGAAGGGTCATCCTCAAAAGCTGATCAAGTTGTGACCCCTGTGAACACCTTGATCCTCCCTACCTATAAAATAGAATCTAAACCCTTACTATGTCATATCCTATGCACTAGAAAAATTGATCCCCCCACTATTGTTTCCTCTCATGAGGACACTTCTTCATGCTTCGGGAATGCTATGGTGCTCTTTCTTATATGGGTGTAGTTTACAACCCTTCACATGTGAGCACTACTAAAGGTAGGGGTAGGAAATATTTTTTATCTAAGGCTCAAGAGAGAGCAATAGTTTACTTGCCATCTAGACAACAACAATCCATCACTGGGGCACTTAGGGCAGTGTGAGCCCTTATAGGGGTTACGCAATGATTATTCTCTCCCTCAATTGTTGGGGCTTGGCTAGCCCTTTGAAAAGATAGGCACTTCGTAGGTTAGTAGGCTTAAAATATGCTTCCAACATACTCCTTTAGAAAATAATGGGGGAGGGTGAAGTGATAAGGTTATGTTTATGCAAAATTTTCCCTGGTTCGTAGTTTAGTTGTTCAAATGCACATGGTCGATCGAGTGGTTTAGCTATTAGATGGAACCCCCAGTTCATTAAAGAGAACAAATCATGGGGTATAGACTATGTATTGGGTTTCTCTTTCTGATCTGTGGAGTTGTACAAGGATTTCCTAATTCTCAATGTTTATGGCCCTTATCAAGACAAACCACCTTTATGGGAAGCTCTAGAACAAAAATCCTTTTTCATGGAAGATAATGTGATCATTGGTGGTGATGTGAATTTATCATTGGGAATTTTTGAAATATAGGGACCCCAAGCTCAAGCTGACCCGAATACTATTTTCTTCAACACTCTTCTACTGAACCATAATCTCATTAATATTGCTTCCCTAAATCTTGAGCCCACTTGGAGGAACAACAGAACGACCTTGGACAGAGTGGCTAAGTGACTTGATCAGTTTCACGTAGTTGAAATTTCAGTGGAATAAATACCTCTCATATGGAAATGGATTTGAGAAGGGGGAAACACTGATCACTCTCCAATTTTCTTGGAACTTAGAAGTCAAGGAAAGAAGCCTCCCAACCATGTCAAATTATATGAAAAATGGATTCAAGATGAATATTTCTATGCTCTTGTACAAGCCACGTGGTGGGCTTATAACCCACATTTGTAGTCCACTGCAGGGGCACAATTTGAAGTGAACCTCAAAGTAGTTAAACATGCCACCATCACATGGTTAATGGCCAAACAATAAAGGAACACACAATACTTATGGGCCATAAAAGAAGAGCTATCCTCCATAACTGAGGAAGTTGGGGAGGGGTGTGAGATGGATGATTCCAAGGCTAATATTGTACATATTTGACAACAAAAAATGAAGTCCTCGCTGACAAAGAAGTTATTTGGAGGTTAAAGAGCAGAGTTGTATGGCTATAAGCTAGAGATGAGAATACAATTTTTTTCCAAAATCTCACAAAGGGGAGGAAAACGAGTAACACCATTTGGAAGATCTAAGACCATGCTGGTAGCTTTATTACCTCTTTTGAGGGTCTGAATACTCTTGGAAATAAACATTTCAGTGGCCTTTTAAAAAAACTTCAAGGAACACCTATTTATGAAATTGTGCGAATAACAATGCTTTTTCCAAAATTTTCTCTAGAGGCTAACAATGCATAATTGATGGAAGAAACCTCAATGGATGAATTAAAAGGGCTATTGTCTAATTTTCAGAAGGATAAAAGCCCAGGGCTTGATGGCAGGTGTAGATAACAAAGTTTTTTTCCAAGATTTTCTCTAGAGGCTAACAATGCAGAATTGATGGAATGAATCTCAATGGATGAATTAAAAGGGATCTTGTCTAATTTTTAGAAGGATAAAATCCCAGGGGTTGATGGATGGTTTATTGACTTTTTATTGGGCCTTATTAAGCTTTTGGAAGATGGTCTGTTGCGAGTGGTCGAAGAATCTCAAATCTCAAGGAGAATACAAGCATATTTAAACTTATCGCCCAAATTCCTAAGGTTGCCAATCTAAGCACTTTTGATGAATTCAAATTGATTTCACTTTGTAACTATATCTGCAAAATTATTTCCAAAGTCATTTCCAAAATCTTGAAGCCCATTATCTTAAATGTCATCTCGAAGTAACAATTTGCCTTTTTAGAAGGAACACAAATCGATGAGGCTATTGGGGTGGCACAGGAGGGACTACAAAACCTAAAGAAGAGGTGCGAAGGGTGACATTCTAAAAATATACCTCCCCAAGGTATTTGATTGGGTTATCTAGAAATATATTTGAATCTTGTTGACACAATTGGGATTTGGCCTAGATTTCATTAATTGGATAATTAGTTGTATTACCACAGTCTCTTTTACAATTATGATTAACGAATCAACTTCACCTTTTTTCCACTTGAAAGGGATATTTGATAGGGGTTCCCTCTATGTCCCATTCTTTTCCTTTTGGTGGTTAAATGGCTCAGCAGGACATTGGCTCCTACTCTTTGTATAACTAACCTAAATTTTGTAGATGATATCCTCATTTTTCAGAAATGGTTCGAGAAGGGATGTCGTGACTGTTAAAGAATCTCCTGACCTTTTTGGAGCTACTACATGTATGGTTATTAATCGTCATAAATCTAATTTATCTTTTTTGAGCTAAGTGATGAGAAGATCTTAGCTTTATAAGCTCTCTTTCTTTTTGAAAAATCCATGATTGAAGGACTTAAGAACCTAGGTTTCAATCTAATACCAAATTCTTACAAAAATAATGATTAGACGTAGCTTTTGGAAAAAATGGAGAATATATTAAAAGCTTAGAGTTTGTGCTGGATACCTAGAGGAGGTTATCTCGTCCTCATCAAATTTGTTCTGGAGGCAACACTTATGTATTGGATGGCCCTCGCTTGGATCTCTAAGGGAATTCTTAAGATAATGAACCAGATGTGTTACAAATTCTTATCAATTTTCCTCAGATCAATTTTCTTATCTTTGGGTGAAGTGGAGCAGGATTGCTCTTCCAAAATCTTGGAGCAAATGGGGCCTTAAAGACCTCGTTTTCTTCTCACATTGCCTCACAACAAAGACGTGATGGATACTCATTACCTCTTAGAGTTTATGGATAAATATTATGTACAACAAGTACATCCATCCAACACCTTTAGAGGTTTGGATTTAGGATCCCAATAAAACATACTAAAAGTGCTTTATTCTTGGAAAGTCGTTATCAACTATTTTTCTATCATTGCATCTGGTCTAGATTGGAAATTGGGTGATGGCTCTAGGCTTAGAATTGGTACAAACCCTTTGTATGGATGCAGTGAGACTATTTTCCTTCATGAAAATCTCATTTCTTTCTTGCATGGCCATGGGGTTTACAATCTTAATCAAGTTACCGAGATGGATCATAATCCACTGATGTTATAGGATTGGCTCACTAGCAATCAACTGGGGTTACCACAGGAACTTCGGGATTGGTGGTGCTTATATACCTGGGAACTTGTATAATCACATATTCACTTAACTAAGGAGGTTGATCAGTTGGTTTGGAAACATTCCATTTATGGTCTTTACACACCAAAAATGGGATACATGCATCTGATTATGGGAAGTATACATGTTGAGCAAGTGGATTGGTGGAATCCCCTACGGAAACTCAAATACCCAGAAAAATCCAAGTTATTCATGTGGTGTTCCTTGGAAAATAAAGTACCAACATGGGAATTTCTATGCAAAAGAAAGAAGTAATGACCAAGCTGGTGTTGTCTTTGTAAATTTGAGGAAGAAATTATCAAACATCTACTGATAATTTTCCCATACACACAAGCAGTCTGGAAATGTCTAACTGCCAAGCTTGAACCAAACTGTCTCTGGCAAGGTGAGGTTTTCGTTGAAATTTGGGATAGATGGTGCTCCAATAGAGACAAAAAAGACTTCATGGTGTTACCACTTCTTTGTTTATGGGGTGTCTAGCTTGCAAGGAACAATTCCATTTCTTGCAAGAATTTCATCCCTCTAGAACACATTGTTGTGCAATCCCTTTCCATCCTTGCTTTACTTCCTTTCCTTCAAACATGAATGTTGTAACGACATAGATTGACCACTCTAAACCTTGGGATTTTTTCAATGGTGCCTCCCAAGGGGATCTGCACATTTGTGGTGGAGGTGGTACTCTACATTTAAAAGACTCCCATTACTATCAGCTAAAAATGAGACTTAGTGCAGGAACCAACAACTCAATTAAGCTCATGGATTTAAAGATTTTACCAGTTTTTGCTTGGGATAAATGTGTTCCCTCTTTACAAGTCTTTGGGGATTCCATATCAGTTGTAAATTGGATCAATGAAATATCACAACCTACGGATCAGGCCACTTTTGGATGATATTATTATATTAAAATTATTTTTTTAATCCTTTCTCTATTTCACATGTCTAAAGGGAGGTTAATGAACTTGCAAACCACCTATCCATGGAATGTGTTACACTGGCATATGGGGCATGGATGATTTCTAAATTTCAAAATAATCACTTCTTCAAGTTTTATCACCAACCTTTCATTGAAGAGGCACAGGTGGTCCAATCACATAATTTTTCTACTTCTCTATAGTTACTATAGTATTGGCACATAATAGCTACATTACTATGCTCTTACATGCTCCATTACTAATACATATATATTGACATTCTCTACAGTTTGTAGTTTACACTATATGCATTCAACAAGACTCTCTATGGACAACATTATGTACACATTTTGATGGCTTAAATGCCATTTTTGGAAATAGACGAGGTGATAATCTATCTATACTCAAAACATGCATGCCATGTTTTCAACATAATATAATTTTATCTCTTATCTTAAATAAAGCACTTTTTTTCTAAGGAAAAATAAATTGCTGTATTGTGAATATGTTATTTTTTTTATTCTAAATTTTATCTCGAATAAATCATTTTATTGTTGTAAATTTTGTGGTTAAATTAGCTTTGTTAAAAGACCCCGACTTGGGTCTTCACATGCACATCTTGTTGAACCTGTCAACTACCATGAACAGGCAGTCACATTCCTTCCTAGTTCTTGGTAAACATCTCACAAAGTCCATGGAAATACCTTCCCAAGTACAAATGGGTGCAGGTAAGGAATGTTATAAACCTTGTTTCATGTTACTAGTCTTTCTTGTATAACAAATAATACATTGTCTTAGGAACCTATCTACGTCTTCTTGCATCCCATGCCAATACACATATGTCTGTAAGTTGGCCATTATCTTCCCTACACAAATTCCCTACAACCTTGGAGGTGTGATCTTCTCTCAGTTGCTGTAGACACTCACCTTTTAGGAACATGGTACTTTTTGAACCTGTAGAGTAACCCATTTTAGATATGGTAGTTAATTGTATTGTCACAATTGTGCACACCATTTTGGCTATGCAACTTCTAAAACACCTCCTTGAAGTCCTCATTCTTTATGTATGCCTTTATATGCATCATGGGTGAAAGTCTTTTGTGCATCAACATCCCTAAATATGTGATATTTTATGTGGGTGGCCTTGGAAGCATGTTGGAAAACTTGTTTGTGCCACCATTAAGGTACTTGATCACCAAATAAAATTGTTGTAAAAACCCCATCCACTTGTATTTCCTGCTCTGTTGTAACTTACTCTAGGCCTACAAGTATTGTAGCAGTCGGTGATATGTGTAGATTACTATATCCTTTCCCATCAAATAGTGTTTCCACTTTTCATTGCTTGCACTATAGTATAGAGCTCCTTATCATAGGTGGGGTAGTTAAGAATTGCGTCACAAAACACTTCATAATGGTTTCATACAAGAATTCTTCCCTACATTAAGACTGCTCCCACAATATACCCACTTGAATTTTTCTCCACTTGAAAGGGTACGAATTGATGCTTAATTGATTTTCTTCTTTAACTCCTCAAAGGCCTTCTAGTAACCCTTTCCCCACTAGAAAATCTTGCCACTTGATGTAATGGTGTAGAATGATGTTGCTACCACTTAAAACGAGGCTATGGATTTCCTTAGGTACTATGTTGCCCCAGTCAAACTCCTGATCTCAAAAATATTGGTAGGCACCAACCACTTTGTGATTTCCTCCATCCTTGTAGGATATATCTTAAGCTCTCCTCCACTTATCAAATATCCTACATACACCAAAGACTACTATGAAAACTCACACTTCTTGATATTTGTTAGTATATGGTGTTTCTTCAATGTTTCTAGCACTTTCATCAAATATGGGATGTGATCCTCCTAAGTAGCATTGTATAACAATATCATCTGAATAAACAATAACAAATGAATGTCTAAAACGTCGCAATATATCATTCATTAATCTCGTGAATGTAGCTAGTGTATCACATAGTCTAAACAACATGATTAACCACTCATACAAACCTTGTCTAGTTTTGAAGGCACTCATTCAAGTATATTCTTCTATGAATCAAACCTGGAGATACCCTAACTGGTGAAGTATTTTGCTTGTTGCAATTGGTCCAACGAATAATCTATCCTAGGTATGAGGCCCCTGTTTTTTATCAATTTTGTTTAGTGCCTTGTAATTAATACACATTTAGGAATTCACATCCTTGTCTAGCAAAATTATGATGAGTGGCCCACATGGTGAGGTACTTGGTTCAATAACACCTTGTTCCAACATTTTTTGAACCTACTTCTTCACCATGTTTGCTTCTATAATAGACAGCTTGTATAGCCCAATGTTTGGCAACAAAGGGTCCAACAACAACTGGATCTTGTGCTCCACTTCCCTCTTAGGTGTTATCCATTTAGGCTCATGGAACACACCCTTGCATGCCTATAGAAAATATTCCAATTATTATTTATGTTCCTCAGTACACCCCTTTAGGGATGACTTGGTGTTCATTGAATCTTCTATAGACATACTTCTTGATAGAACCAATCAATTTCTTGTTCTAGTTGGCACTTATCAATGAGATATTTGACTTGCCCTTGTGTACGTTGATGATGAAGAACTTTCCATCCTTAATGAGGCAATACTAGTTGGCTCTCAACATGAGTATCTCATTCGACATGTGCATATCAAGACTCCCAAACACAACTCGACATACATCAAGTGGAAATATATCTAATTATACTTCATCAATAAAATCAATAATGATAGCAAATTTTATTCCACATCGTTTGTTAACCTTTATTTTGGCCTCGTTTTTAACCCATCCTAATGGATATGGGCTAGGATGCTCATGCATCTCTTTGATCCCAATTTATTGACCATCTTTACTGCAAAGAGATTTGCCTGTGATCCCGAGTCACACAAAGCATTGATTTCCATCTTCTTGGCGTATATCTTTATATGGAGGAGTTTGGTCATCTCCTTCTCTTTACGCTACTAAAGGCTACTTAGATTCATGATTTTTTGTGTTGATGTGCAGATTCTTAGATACTTGAGGATGCCTAGTTTCTTGGGAGAAATACCCAACATTATTTCCACCTTCACGAATTTATGGCATATTCTTATACACTTTTCCCTTGTATCTTATTGAGGTAATGCCATTAGATCCACTAGTTCTCTACATACCTCATAGGGTATAACTCAGACTTTATCAAAGCTTTGAAATCTTCCCACTTAGTCACTGGAATACCCCCCTTCAACATCAAGGTTTTCATATGTCTTTCCCACTAGGTCAAGGCATGGTCCTTTAGTTTCAAATGAATGAAATTTTTTGTTCTTATTCTATATCATGGACACTAAAATGAGCCTCTAATTGTTGCAACCAATGGTTTAATTTTAAAGTGTTGGTATCAACTTGATACAAATCAATGTTGACCTTCGATTTCATCTTAAACAGGGACTATGAATGGTTCATGGAAATCAAAATGGGTTGTTCTTTTTTGGGTTCTCTCTTAGCCTCCCTCTGGTTCTTCTTGATCCCTCGATTTTCCCTTTGATCTGACCTTCAAATTGGAATCTCCATCTTCTCTAATTCTAAGATTATTTTCTAGATTCGTTTTGAGAAGGTTCATATTATAATTGATATCTGGAAATGTCTCTTCCAACCTTGTGAATCTATCCTCTGTTGGATCTTATGAGCTATTAATAGATCCATCGATCATATATAATATTTTATGACTTTAAGCTTAACCAATATGGATCCCATGAAATTCCCCACATTATACCCAAATCAGCCTACTCTGACACCAATATGATGCATAAATTGTTGTGGTTATTCCACTAGACAATTCATCACAACATACATGATAAAATATGATGAAAATCTGAAGTCTATACTGAGGGTTTATTTTCCTTATATTCTTGGATTTATTAAATTATTGTTTTTGCTTATGCATGCACTATATGAAATACATAACATAGAGAATAGTGAAAAACATACACTCACAAACCATAATGAGGTAAGATATTCTTCGGGGAGACCCTTATAGGATAAAAACCAATTGGAAGGTGAGGCTACTTTGCTCTCTTTTTCTCTGAATGGAAATGGATGCAAGTACAATGGAGTGAGAAATGTGGCCCATGGGATGTTATAGAACACATACCATATTTATTTTCTCTTCGTCTCTATGTATCTTTGCCTCTGTCTCTCTCTCTCTTCACGACCATCTACTTCTCTCATTTATGGAACAAAATGCACTCGAATAGAATGGAACTCCTTTTCCTCCCAATGGCCCTCTTATAACATAGCTTGATAACCTACTAGTGGTTTAAGTTTAACTCCAAGTCTTAACTAGAGATACAATATTAACCCTTATAGAGTCTTGTTCATCATGTTCACGTGGCTAGCCCCTTTTCCACGGTAATGGGGCTAACATGGCATCCTCTTGAATAATGGTGGTCAAAATAGGAAGGTTAACTTATGAGTGGCATAAATTTTGCATACAGACTAAATTTGAGCTCTTTCTTACATTTTTGGAAAGGTATTTGAATATAGAATAATGTTAGAGGATCTAAAAAAATAATGAGGTTTTGGACCCCAAAAAACTTCAAGAAATGCCTCAAACTACCTCCAAAAGATTTAAAACTCCAATTCGCCAAACTCTAACCCGTTGATAAAAATGCTTCTGTGAGCTAATTCCTAAACAATTTCCACTCTAAAATCATCAATATGGATGAAAAATAATATATTTTTCCAATCCAGATCATTAAAAAGGGTTCATTAGCTGGTTGCAGGTTGGTAGAAACAATGACTAAGGAATATGCTAAAGCATTATTGTCTCTTGAAACCACATTTATATGAAAAGTATCAAAACATTCACTGGTGTGGTGCATAACATCTTTGTACTTCCTAAGATTTTCATTCTTAGCATTATAGGTCCATTTATTTGAGACACAATCAGGTCAAAGTCTCCTATAACTTTCAAGTCTCTTATTTCTTTGCTAAGATATATATCCAATGATCAATCCCAAAGTAAGTTCTTTGCGTTAAATAGTGTTATTGATGCATTTGAATGCAATTCTATGAGAGAATATTTATCAGAAGGTGATACGAAGAAAATACCAACAATAGAACTGGATAAGGAACAATAACCATTAAAGTACATAACCCAAACTTGGTCAACATCCTCTTGAGTGGAGGTTGATTTAGTAGATACCCACCAATTCCAAAATTCGTAATCTCCAACCTCTTCGTCATAAAAAAATATGTTGTTTCCTTATGTGGAGCCACCAGGTAGGTTGTCTAAAGATCAAGGTGAAGGAGCTTTCCTCTATCAGGATTTGAATGTATGACATATCCATTTGGATTGTCTTCCTTAGATTGGTTTCCCACTCCCTAAATAATAACATTACCCCATGAGTTAGGAATGATTATGATGATTTTCCTTCTAGGGCATCCATGTAAAACTATTGGAACATCTTCAATAACTCCACATGCTTCAGTATCCCTATAATCAATCCCACAAACATTTCTATGTTTCTAGTGAATTTTAGCTGTAGTATATTCATGATCCTTAGTTACATTACATTAGTGGAAGCTCTTGAATCCAACATGTAATTATATAGGAGAAAATCATTTGTTTTCCAAGGTTATGAATAAAGGAGGATGTTCTTCATTATACTTTTGGTTGTCTAGGATAATTTGGGTATCCACGCCACTTAGTTCTCTCCAACCTTTGAGTTTCTAAGTTCTTCGAAAAGGGTTGTTATTAATTTATATTTTCTTGGTTGATTTTGCTAATATGGATAGTAATGACATTATATTTTGTGACAAACGTAGGCATCCATTTATTAAATATATAGCCAACATTGCTTGGAAAGTCATTTGAGGAGATACAAATCATATCCATGTTAGGGGATTTAGGTCCTAAATTACCATACATCTTAATAACACTATATCGGGATTTATTGATGGTAATAGGACCTTTATCCATAAGCATATAGGAAACTCTCCTTTAATTTCTTGGATGTATGTAGAGGGTATCAATTCATTAGGAGGTTTTAGTTTTTTAGGGATGATTGCAATGAGATGATTGAACCTTTGGTTAAACTCCTTAATACCTTAGATGTTTCCTTCTTTGTTGTGAGGAATTCCTTGTATAATTCTACAATATCCACTTCTTTTACTCATATAAATAAGAATATACCTACAAAATATTTCAATGGTTGTGTGCACTTGTTAGGAATATATTGATACCATGTTCTAGTGTTTCCCCTAATGACAAGGAACATAGTCTCATCAATACATCATCTTCTATATGCTCATGAATGTGAGAGGAACAAGCTACTTTAAAGGAATCAAAATACTTTTTAGGGTCACTGGATAGATTCCCTTGGAATATAGGCAACCACTTATGGTCACTAGGCATAGGGTTTGGAAGTCCCAAAATCCTAGTCAAATCGAGAGGAGGGATGGTGTATTTAATCCATGGTTTTACAACTACAACCATATGTTAGAAATTGATTAACGAAGCAATAAAATATTGCGGGAACACAAATACATAAATGCATAAAACAAGAGAGACAAAGACATATGTGGTTCACCCAATTTGGGCTACGTCCACAGAGAAACAACCAGTCCTTCCTTTTATATTATCCAACAAAATGAAAATATACAACCTACAACAAATCCGTTGTAATTTCCTCTTCGCTCTCACACAACCTCCTCCTCTCTCTCTCTCTCAGAATAATAATACACAACCACAATATAATTCCCTCATATAAACTGAGCATTGCCTTCTACGACCAAAAACCCTAAATTAACATAACTTATATTGTCATATCATCTGCTTAATGGACATCCCATATTGACTACAAAATTATAATATTTTACAAGGCAAAATTTCATCTATTTTTAGCTTCGGGGGCGCTGCCCCCGAACCCCCGCCAAAGGGGGGCTCATTAAAAGTAACCGTCACCCCCCTTGATGGCTATTATATGGAATTGGGGTCCAACGCGGCTTAGACCTCTGAATCAAGAAGATAAACAAGCTCTACACCCAACAATCTCCCACTTGGATATCGATTATATAAACTCCATCATTCCTTCACTTGTTGAACAATTACTCCACTTGGACCTCTCTATTTCTCATCTTCATCATCATACTTGAAGACCAATTAAACTAACTAGAATCTCAGTTTCTCCCTAGTTACAACTTTTGTTAACATGTATGCAAGATTTTGGCTATTGTGTATCTTTTCCAGCATCAACTATCCATCTTCCAATACCGACCGTATGAAATGGTACTTGAACTGTATATACTTAGTCTTGGAATGAAAAGTTGATTTCTTTGAAATATGAATGGAACTCTGGTTGCCCAGTTCATCCATAAACCTTTGTAACTAAATCATTTCTTTACTAGCCTCTATAGAAGTAACATACTTTGCTTCCGTTGTTGAAAGTGCAACAATGTTTTACAATTTTTAAACCCAACTGACAGTTCTTCCACCTATAGTAAATACATACCCTATGGTGCTCCTCTTGTTATATCTATAACATTCCATATCTGCATCAACATATCCCTATAAAGAAATGTTTGAACCACCAAATCATAATGATTGATTTGTGGTACCTCTCAAATACCTGAGAATCAACTTCACTACCATTCAATTCTCTTTTCTTGGATTGTTCATGTACCTGCTTACAACTCCAAATGCATGTGCAATATCAAGCCTTGTGCAGACCATTGCATACATTAAGCTTTCAATTGTTGATGAACATGGAACTTTACACATATATCCATCTCTTCCTGGGTTTTGGGTAACATCTCCTTACCTAGTTTTAAAAGGCTAGCCAAAGGTGTACTAACTGGTTTTGCATTATGCATATTAAATCTTTTCAACACCTTTTCTATGTACTCACTCATGGACAATGTTAATTTGAGATTTTTCCTATGTCTAGTTATTCTCATACCAAGGATTTGTTTTGCAACACCCAAATCCTTCATTGCAAATAAATTTTCCAATTTTATTTTGAGAACATTTATTTCTTGCATGTTATACCCTACAACAAGCATGTCATCTACATACAATAGCAACATAATATATCTGCCATCATTTTTATTTTTAAGATAAACACAATGGTCAGAGTGACATCTAGTATAACCTTGTTCATACATAAACCTGTAAAATTTTATATACCACTGCCTTGGAGCCTATTTCAAGCCATACAAGCTCTTCTTCAATTTGAACACTAATTTCTCCTTCCCTTTGACCTCATACCCTTGTGGTTGCTACAAATATATTTCTTCCTCCAAATCCCCATGGAGAAAGGTTGTCTTTACATATAACTTCTCAAGATGCAAATCTTCTACTACCTCTAGACTTAAAATAGTTCTGATTGAAGTCATTATAACAACAGGAGAGAAAATATCATCAAAGTCGATACCTTTCTTATGTGCAAACCCCTTAACCACAAGTATAGCCTTATACCTCTATTTTCCTCCATCTTCTTCCTTCAACTTGTAAACCCATTTATTTTGAAATTTTGTTTTACCTCTAGGAAACTTGACTAAGTCCCAAGTCTATTTATGCATCAAGGAGTCCATTTGTTCTTCCATGGCTTGCTCCCACTTCTTCTTGGTTTCTATCTGCATTGCTTCTTTATATCTTTCTAGTTCACCAGAACCAATCAACTATACATAATATAATGAAGGAGAGTATTTTTCAGGGGCTCTAATTATCTTGGCAGATCTTCTAACACCAATTTCAGGTGTTTTAGGTGCTTTTTGTTCTTATGGTTTCTATTGTTGTTGTGGCTACTGATCATTCTAACTTTCAGGCACCTTTACAATTTTTGTGATCTCATCAAGCACTGTGTATTCTTTGTTTTCCTTTCCCTGTTTTTTTTCCTGCATCTGATCCTTATACAAGACTTTTTCATTGAATATGACATCTCTTCTCCTAATGATTTTGTGATTTTCATAGTCATATAAGCGATAACCAAAATCATTAACACCACATCCAATAAAGGTACATTTCTTTTATTTTGCCTCAAGCTTTGTTCTATTTTCTTTATTAATGTGGACAAAGGCGTCATAACCGAAAGTCTTTAAAAATGAGTAGTTTACCTTTTTACCTGTCCATGCCTCTTCTGGAATACCACCATCCATGGAACTTAAAGGCCCTCTTTTTATTACATAAATTAACAATATCTACAACATTTTCCCAAAATTGTAAAGGAAATCCTGCATGCAATCACATACATCTTGCACGCTCCATGACTATCATGTTCAACATTTCTAACACACCATTTTCCTGTGGTGTTCCTGGAACTCTCTTCTCTATTCAAATTCCATGCTCTGAACAATAGTTATCAAACTCTTTGCTGCAGTATTCACCTCCATTTTCTAATCTAAGACACTTCAATTTTTTTCTGTCTCATTCTCAACCAAAGCATTCCATTTCTTGAAAGTATCAAATACATTATATTTATTCTGAATACAATAAATCCAGGTTTTCCTAGTTGCATCATCAATAAAAGTAATATAATAGCAAGATCCACTGAGAGATTATACCTGAGAAGTTCCTCATACATATGTATGCACAAGTTATAATTTTTCAATCTTCTTTTCTTTCCCAACTTTGATAAATCTAACTCTCTTATGCTTTCCATAAAAAAAATTCACAAAAATCAAGATCAACATGCTTCAAAACTAGCAACAAATTTCTTGAGTGAAGAATATGCATCCCCTTCTTGTTCATGTGCCTAAGCCTATAATGCCACAATGTCGTATCTTATGCTATGGAGGTTAAAGCATTAACAAAATTAGAAATACCATTACATAAAAACAACGTACCGACCTTTTCTCCTTTTGCTATTACCAGGGCTCCTCCAGTGACCTTCCAGGTTTTGTGATCCGGATTTAAATAGGAACACAAAAAATTATAGATATAACCATAAATATAGAGATGCAGCAGAATAACACTTCAATTCATTAATATCAAATGCTGAAATATGATTACAAACAGAATGGAAATAGGACTAGCTTGGGTGATGGTATCTTATCTCTGAGAAGAGATGTTGCGGCTACATGCCTCTGAATTTTGTTCCAATAAGACTCAAAGGCCTATTTATTATCTATAAACAATAGAAAACCCTAAACATCCAAAAACCTAACCCTAGGAGATGAAGCACCAAATTATGGGCCCCGTTTGGGTAAATTGGTACATCAACTTCCCGAGGTTGCAACTTTGGCATACAATCTTTGTTTGATGCACACAATACCTCATTCGAAATATCTATCCGAGTACTACAACTTTTGAATGGCCAACATAGGTCTACGCCCAATGTTTTTTAGGAATTCAAAACGGCTCCAGAAGTTCAGTACCCGAAAAATTGCCAAAAATAGTAAATTGGGCTACAAATAAGGAAACTAAAAAATTGAAAGAAACAATAGTGGGGGTCCAAGTGGAATAGGTGGGTGGCCACAAATATTCACCTGGATCATTCCTCCCCCCTTAGGAATAAATGGTCCCCATTGCATTGAGTTCATCGATGAGATGAGGAAACTTTTGTTGAACTTGATCCCTGGTGAGCCACTTGTCCTGGTGAAGGAATTCGTCTACTTTGACAACTCGATATAGTTGGATCCTTTGTTGTCAGGTGTTCTTGATCTGTGTTCCCATGATCCGATCAGTTGCATATTTTTCCATGCAGTATGGATTTAATTCTGTAGGTGTGAGTTGTTCTGCAATGTCTGATGTGTTCAGCAATGGTGGGAATTATGGTCGAAGTCAGTCCATATTGAACATTGGGTGCAAGCCAAGGAATGAGGGGATGATGATCTCAAATGCAATGTCTCCCATAGCCTTGGTAATGATGTAAGGACCATATCAGAGTGGTCTGAGTTTCTGATAGGCTCCGGTAAGGCGTTCCTTATACAAATGCAACCAAACTTTATCGCCCACCTGAAACTTGTGTGGCACATGATGTTGATCATGTTGCTGCTTTTACTTGACATTTGATTTCTCCATAATGGTGTGGACCTGCTGGAAGATGTGTTGGATGTGCTCAATGGAGTTGTTTGCCTTATCGTCTTTGAACTAGACATGAGTTGAATCTACCTGAGTAGTTGCAAATGGTATGGCCACATCAATGGGACATAGTGGCTGGAATCCCAAGCCCGCTCGAAATGGGTTGTGGCCAATCGAGTTGTGGAGAGCTCCGTTATAGTTGTGTTGGACAAGGGGAGGCTCTCATCCCATGTGCGTGGATGCCTTGAGTTTTAAATGCGCATAATGTGTACGATCATCCTGTTGATGACCTTTGTTTGGCCATGAGTTTGGGGATGGAAAGTTGTGGACTTAGTGAGCTTGGTGTCCAGCATCGACCAGAGACTAGACCAAAATGTAATGAGGAACTTGTTGTCCCGATCTGAGATGATAGACAGTGGGATCCCAAAGTGTACCCACACTTGTTCAAAGAAGATTTTAGCAGTGGCTTATGTTGTGATATTCTTCTTGCAGGCCGCGATAATGGCCATCTTCGAGAATCTATCGACAACCACAAAAACAAAGTTGTTTCCATGCTTAGTAGAAGGAAGGCCCGACATGTAATCCAACTAGATGGATTCCTAAGGTCAACTAGGGATAGGCAGCATAGTATAGAGACCCTACTTCTTGATGGTCGATTTGGAAATGGCACAGGAAGTGTAGGATCCAATGTACTTCCCGACATCCTGTCGAAGATTCGACCAATGGAAATACTTCTGCAGTACTATCATCGTTTTCTCGACCCCGAAATGTCCGACGGACCGACTGTAGTGCGCATCCCAAATCATCTTGGCACGCTCGCTTGAAGGAACACAAAGGTCCCAGGTGGCATAAGAAGGCACCTTGGAGGTGAAAATATGGAACTTGTTGACCCTCCAAGAGCGTCTAGTATGTGTGGCCGAATTTTTTGTCTCTTTTGTAGAGAAGTGACCAATCAAAATTCTTGTGCCCACAAGAGTTGAGCACAGTGGTTAACGCCATGATCGGTGGTCAGTTAAGGCAATCAACAACATTATTGGTTCAACCCTTCTTGTACTTGATATTCAAATGGAACTATTGCAAGTATGTGGACCACTTCTGATGGTGATCATTCTGTAACCTCCCTTACATCTGTATGAACTTCAGGGGTTGGTGATCTGTGTGGATGACCGTTTCCTTCCCCAAAATGTAATGCTTTCATTGTCGGCAAGCCTGCACAATGGAATACATCCCTTTGTCATAAGTGGGATACTTCTGGACTGTGACTGGAAGTGTATCACTGTGATATGCCACTAGATGCCCCTGTTGAGTAAGGACTGCCCCAATAGCATAGTCAGAGGCATCTGTCTTGATCTCAAATGGTTGTTGCAAGTCTGGTATTGTGAGCACTGGCGCAGAGCAGAGGTGATGTTTAAACTCTGCGAATGCCTTCTGTTGAGATTCAGACCAAAAGAATTTTGTTTTTGCTCATCCCTTGGTAACTTGACTCAAGGGCCAAGTGATATGAGAGAACCCCAACACGAACCTGTGGTAGAAATTGGCAAGACGCAGAAAGTTGCGGAGCTTTGTCAGAGTGGTTGGGGCTGGCCAATCCTGAATGACTTGGATCTTGGCTGGATCCACATGCACCCCTCGTTCATCAATAATGTGTCCCAGATGTTGAACCTAGGTCATGCAAAAAGTTCATTTCTCCAAATTGGCACACAACTTGTGTTGTCGCAGTGTTTGGAGAACCTATCGGATGTGGTGGAAGTTCTCTTTCCAGCTATGGATGAATATCAGGATGTCATCCAAGTATACCACTACAAATGAGTTGGTGAATGGCCGCAAGATGTCATCCATCAGCCTCATGAAGGTTCCAAGAGCATTCGTCAACCCGAAAGGCATAACCAACCAGTCGAAAAGGCCCTCCTTGGCATTAAAGGTAGTATTCCACACATTGAAGGGTTCGATTGGTACCTGGTGATATCCGGACTTCAAGTCAATATTGCTAAAGTATTCCCCCCTGGAGTTAGTCCAGAAGGTCATCAATCCATGGGATCGACTATCTATTCCGGATAGTGATCTTGTTCAACACCTGATAGTCAATACAGAGTCTCCAAGTCCCATCCTTCTTCTGTACCAACATGATCGGGCTCCTAAAAGGCGATGAACTCGGTTGAATGTGACCTTTCTGCAGTAGTTCCTAAATCTGCCTCTTGATTTCGTCATGGTCCATTGGGTAATTGCACACCTGGGGTCAGATCGATGGAGTGCTTGACCTAATAGTGCAGAGGCACCCCACGAGGGAGGTGAATATGTCCTCGTACTCCTCCATGAACTTGTCCATTTATTGTTGTCATGTGGAGGGGCCCTGCATAGAGGTTGTGGCCACCACCTTATTCTTTCCTTAAGGGCACATCATTAGGAAAACAAATTTCCTAGTTTTCGAAATGAGCTTACTGCATTGTTTTCCAGTAACCAAAGAGATGGTGGTAGGCGGTGCTACCTCTGGTATCCTGTACAACTTATTTCCCAAGGTAACATTAACAGTGCGAGGCCTTGACTCATACACAACATGTCGCTTCCACAAGTATGGTTGCGCTAATAATACATCACAAACATCAAGGGGAGCAATGTCACATAATACCTCATCCGTCAAGGGCTTGATGATTTATGTAAGGCGACACTACTAGCTCACGCGACGATCCCGTCCTTGGTGAAGCCACCCGATGGTGTATGGTTGTGGGTGTGTTGTGGTTGGTAAGCCCAGCCGCTTCACGACCTCTTCTGAAATGATGTTCTTTTGGCTCCCATTGTCCACAATGAATTGTAGGAGGGAACCCTTCACCCACATCTGGGAGTAGAAGAGTCGCTCCTCCTCCTCCAGATCTTCGAGTTCCTCCTTATGGATCTTCGTGGTGGCAACGGTGGCATTGGGCTCTACATTGATAATCAGCTTCCCTTTTTCATTCCCCTTGTCAGGTTCTAACTTAGAGTCGAAACATGCATTTGATTCTAAATCCTTCAGCGCGGCCACTAGTGACTACTTGGCCTAGCACTCACTTGTGTTGTGAGTGGAGCTCTTATGGAACTCACACCACGTTCTCGTGTCCTTCTTCATCTTCATAGTGTTGTTCTTTCCTTGCGGCTTTGGTGGGTCATCCTAAGTCACCCCACCTTGGCTTTTCCCTTTGTTCTGCAGTTTAGGGCCACCTTTCCATTGCTTCAGATTCACAAATCCAAAGTCTCGCTTCTTCTGTTTAAACTTTTGCTCGATCTTGACGGCATATCAGTACACCATGCCGAACGACGAGATGTCCAGGAACTCCATCTCGTCCTATATGTACCTGTGTAGAAAGTCGCGGTACTTGAGTACCAAATGTTTCTAAGAATCCTTGATACCCAACTTCATGCGAAGGGTGTGAAAAACATTGGTAAACTTCGGCACATCTTGGTCCCTTCTTTGCTGCAGCGTGGTCCACTTTATGTATTTATTCTCATAGCTCCCGACAGGGTAGTACTACTCCTTGATGGCGTCCCGAAACAAATTCCAAGTGGGTGCGGCTAAAAACAGTGAGATCGTACTTTCATCCTTCTGCTCACAGTAGGTTTCCCACGAGTCCTTGACTTGGGGGGCCGACTTTGAGAAGAGAAAAAGTAATCTTTTCTCGGCTGGAAAAATCATGAATAGAAAAATATCCTTTTAACATATTTAACCATTTACCTATGGTGTCTCAAATATGGGAATGTCAAAGTTTACTTGTGCCTTAAAAGGAGTGGAGCCTCCAGAGTGGCTACTGGACGTGGATGCACTATCGGTGGGCAACCGATGAAGGATCTGGACAAAATTATCCATCATCGCGTTCCTTTGTTTCTCGAGGGCCTTCTCGAGCAATATTTTGATAGGATCTCTTACTCCCTAGTCTTTCTTTTCTCCCCTAATGGGTGGTCGTCGGGTTTTGCGAGGTTGATCTTGCAAAGGTTCAACCAAATCGAGCCCTAACTCCTTATATCCCGACCTTCTTGGGGACATGCAAAGAAAATTAAAGAAAGAGAAAACCCCTCTGATACCATTGATCCATATTTAAATAGGAATGCAACAAATTATAGATATAACCATAAATACAGAGATGCAATAGAAATAACACTTCATTTCATTAATGTCAAACGCTGAAATATGATTGCAAATAGAATGGAAATAAGGCTAGCTCGGGCAATTATAGCTTATCTCTAAGAAGAGATGTGGCGACTACATGCCTGTGATTTGTGTTCCAATGAGGCTCAAAGGCCTATTTATTATTGAGAAACAATGGAAAACCCTAAACATCCAAAAACCTAACCCTAGGAGATGAAGCGCCAAACTATGGGCCCTTCTTAGGTAAATTGGTAATCAACTTCCCGGGGTCATAACTTTGGCATACGATCTCTGTTTGATGCACACGATACCTCCTAGAAAGATCTATCCGAGGACTAGAACTTTTGAATGGAAAACATCGGATCGTGTTTCGTGTTGGCCCTAATTTTCCCAACAACAAAAAACGTCGTTTAGGGCCTCAAAACGGCTCCAGAAGTTCAAGACCCGAAAAACTACCAAAAATAGTAAATTGGGCTACAAATAAGGAAACTAAAAAACTGAAAGAAACAATGGTGGGGGTCCAAGTGGAATAAGTGGGTGGCCACCAATATCCACCTAAATCATTTTGTTTGTGAATGTAGTTACACAACCTTCACCACCTAACTTCCCCTTTGAAATTAGATTTTTCTTCAAATCTGGAATATGCCTTACCTCCTTCAATAACAATTGGTTTCAAAGAATTGTCCCGCTGCCCCGCGCTTCCCTCTGGCCATGGCAGTTTCCTGACCATCCCGCTGCCCCGCGCCTTGCAGCCTCGCTGCGAGGCTCTGCGCTCTCTGCTGCCGGGCCTCCTGCCCCCCGTGCTCGCTCTCCCCTTTTTCCCTTCTCCCCGTGTCTTCTGCCCTTCTCTTACCCCCCCCTGCCTCTCCTGATCCCGCCCTCGTCCCGCTTCGCTTCTGCGCCTAGCAGCGCTGCTCCTAGGTCGCTCTGGCCCTTTAAAGATCCCCGATCATGGCGGCCTCGGGCCCATCAGGACCGGATCCGGATGACCTAATGAAATCCTTCGCTTCCCTCACCCAGGAGAACTCTTCGGAAAGGATCAGGCCCGTTACTTCTCGCTTCGTCAAAAAAATGGATGAGATCCCAGAAATCCCGCTCCCCCTGCCCTTCCTAGGAGAGCGGCGGTGGCTCTAGCCGATAGAGGCTTAGTCGGGCAGTTCACGGGTTTATGGCCCTCCCCTCGCACCGTTCAGCGATGGGTGGAAAGGAACTGGAACTCGATCGTTCAAGGCAAGATTGCGATTCGCTTCTGTGGAAGAGGGTTCTTCACTTTCCTCTTCGAAACAGTGGAAGATCGAAACCTAATCTTCAGGAATGGTCCATACTTTATGGACACAAGAGGCCTCTACCTTAACAGGTGGACCCCTGACTTCGACCCGGAGATGGACGTCCCCAACGTTGTTCCCGTTTGGGTCCGGCTCCCGCACCTGCCCCTTCATTGTTGGGGAGATGAGTCAGTGAAAGCAATTGGAAATGGAATAGGGAAGTATATTGACAGATCGGAGCCTAAGGAGAACATGCACGCATGTGCAAGAATTTGTGTAGAAGTGGATCTAGGAAAGGGACTACCAGAAGCCATCAAGATCAGAGTCGACCAATGGACGCACCTTCAGCAAGTTGATTACGAACAACTTCCCTTCAAGTGCAAGGTATGTCATGAGTATGGACATTTCGCCAATAGATGTAGTAAAGCAAATGCAAATGTTTCTGAATCTAACCCTGAAGCAGCAGAGGAAGTCTGGGAAACTGTCAAAAAGAAGAGGCCCAACCCCCCACACGGAAACAACAAAAACCCTATAGTCTCCCCCCCCCCCCCCCTTCTCAATCAGGCCCGACTATTCCTTCATCCTCCAACCAATTCGAAACCCTATCCGAGGTTGATCCTCCTTCCCCCCCCCCCATCCCCGAGAGCCCCCCCTGTTATCCCCGCCTCCCCCCCGCCTACCTCCCCCTCGCCTACCTCCCCTCCCCACACAGTAGAGAGAATATTAACCAGGAACAAGTCCAAGGAAAGCAACACATCTGTAGAACCCCCAAGAAAAGTCGGAAGGAAATCAAATAAGGAGATAAGGGATGAGACTGCAGCAAAAGAAATGACCACAGGGATTCAACAACCAATGGACACCTATCTGGACAAGACGAAAGGAAATGGAGAGAAAGGGAAAGAGAAAGGAGGTTCCCACACCAAGACAAATAAGTGATGAATCTGGTCTCTTGGAACTGTAGGGGGATGGGCTCCTCCCTCAAGGTTAATGCAGTCCGCGATCTTCTTAAATCAGAACACCCAGACATCCTCCTCCTCCAGGAGACCAAAATCAATGAGCAGGATTTTAAGAACTTCCTAAAGAATAGCAGAACCTATGAAGGAATTGCAGTAACCGCATCTGGCGCCTCAGGTGGTATAGGGACCATCTGGGAAAAACAAAAATGGAACCTTATAAATCAAAGGCAAAGCAGCTGGTGGATCCGTTCAGATATCCAAAATACAGCAAGGACAGAAGACTACACTATCTATAATGTCTACGCCCCTCCTCACTTCCGGGACAAGGATGCTTGCTGGAAGTCAATTGCGGTAGACCTCCAGGAGATGCAAGGCCGAAGCATTTTCCTAGGGGGGGACCTGAACCTAATAAGAAATGCTGAAGAAAAGATGGGGGGAAACTTCTTGGCAGATTCCTCAAGGGAAGCCCTTGAAGAAATCATTCTAAATCACAATCTAGTGGACTTCCCTCCTCAGAATGGGCGCTTTACCTGGTCCAACAAGAGAGCAGGTCGAAACAACATCAAGGAAAGATTGGATCGTATCTTGGTCCAAGATAGAATAGTGGCCAAATTTGCATGCATCAAAAGCCTCATCATCCAAGGATACTTCTCAGACCATAAGCCTGTAGCACTAAAACTGGACAAAGGAGCAAAATTGGGCCCGCTTCCATTCAGATACAACAGAGCTTGGGATAACCAGGAAGATTTCCGAGCTCTGATAAAAGAGCAGTGGTCAACAGAGATCAGAGGATCCCCGCACTACGTCTGGGAATCCAAAATAAAGATCCTGCGTGGGGCCATAAAACAATGGGCCAAAACCAAGGCAATAGAAGAGAATAGAATTAAATCAGCACTCCAAGATAAGCTCACACAGTGGGACCAAGAGAAAGATAGCAGACAAGACACGGAAGAGGAGCAGATCAAAGAGATGGAACTCCAAAAGGAACTGTATAAGCTGAACAGAAAAGAGGAAGAGGAACAAAGGCAAAAGTCAAGGTGTCTATGGCTCAAGTCGGGAGATAGGAACACCTCCTTTTTTCATAACAATCTGAAAATGAGGAGAGCTGGTAACAATATCGACAAAATAACAGTGGATGGCGTTGAATTAAAAGAGCAAAAGGAAATTATGGAGGCTGCATCCTCTCATTTCCAAGATCTCCTCACCGCGGACCAGCAAGGCAGTGATGGCATGGAAATCCTTGACACGATGGAATGCAAAATCTCTGATGATCAAAACTCTGAGCTTGACAAAGAGATTACTGTAGAAGAGATAGAGCAAACAATCCGCAACATGGCCTCAGACAAGGCCCCGGGACCTGATGGTTTTACTGTGGACTTCTACAAGACACATTGGGACATCATCAAAAAGGATTATATCAGAGCAGTAAGAAACTTCTTCCAAAAAGGCAAGATGGGCGGTGGAATGAAATCCTCCTTCCTAGCTCTAATCCCCAAAGAACCCAACCCTCTCTCCTTTAACCGTTTTCGCCCTATCTCCCTCTGTAATGTCTCCTACAAAATCATAACTAAGATCCTTGCCAACAGGCTCAAATTTATTCTCCCTTCTCTCATCTCTGAGAATCAAGGGGGTTTTGTCCCGAGGAGGCAAATTGCCGACAATGTAATTCTCATTCAAGAGGCTATTCAAAGCAGTATCACCAGGAAAGAAAAGGGTATGATAATGAAGTTGGACATGGCCAATGCTTTCGATCGAGTAAACCACTCCTTTCTTCAGGCTGTCCTCAAAAAGATGGGCATATCCGAGCTCTTTATAAGCAGGGTGCGGGAGTGCATATCGGGCAATTGGACAGCCCCCCTCATCAATGGAAGACCCAGCAAAGCTTTCAAAAGCTCAAGGGGCCTGAGACAAGGGTGCCCGCTCTCTCCCTTTCTTTACATTCTCATGGCGGAAGCTCTAAGCTCGAAACTGGAAAATTTGAGGAGGAAAAAAGAAATAACAGGGATTGAAATTGTCAGAGGGTCTAAAGGAATTAACCATTCTCTGTTTGCGGATGATACCCTCCTCATAGGAGGTGCCTCTTGCATAATGGCGAGGAGATTCAAAAAAGTCTTGGATCTCTTCCTTCTTGCCTCTGGTGGCAAGCTCAACAATAATAAATGCATGTTATACGCCTGGAACGTCTCAAATAATATCATACAGCGCATATCCCTCATCATGGAAATTCCAGCTCAGTTAAATTGGTCCCATTTCATGTATCTGGGGCTCCCCCTGGCAAAAGAGACAATCAAATCAGGGATCTGGATCAAGATCATCGAAAAACTCAGAGGCAAATTGCAAAGTTGGGGAGTGCACTGGTTAAACTTAGCAGGTAGATCGATACTAATCAAGTCCATCCTCGCCTCTCTCCCCATCTATCAGTTCGCTATTGCTCTAGCTCCGGCAAGCATCCATAAACACATGGAGTTAATAATCCGAAGCTTCTTGTGGCAAGGAGGCAAGCAGAATACTAAGAAGTTCAGTTTGGTCAAGTGGGATAAAGTGATCCTTCCAGTGGAAAAAGGAGGGATAGGAATAAGGGTTCCTAGGCTAGCAAATCTAGCATTGGGCTTCAAACTTATCTGGCGGATTCTAAACGAAAAAGAAGCTTGGTGGACTACCATAATAAAGAAGAAATACCTGAACGGTCCAAATAGCAACATCCTATCAGAAAACATTATAGAGAGACAAGGCACTCCAACCTGGAATCTTATCAAGAAATCGCTACCCCTTTGCAAACCCTTCATCTCTAGAGCTCCTGGGAATGGCAGTGAGATAAGTATCTGGAAAGACAGAATTATGGGGTCAAAGGCCAGAGATTCACTTCGACATCTGTATCCCCTCCAACGGTGGATGGCTGAATCGAATTATAATTCTCTCTCCGACATCTCTTTATGGGATCACGACTGCTGGGTTGGTTGGACCCTTCCCAATCTCCCCATGGATTTAACCAAGCTTTGGGACGAGCTCAAAAGCTCCCTCAGTGGCTCAGCCCCCATCAACAGAGGGAAAGAAGACAAGTTCGTTTGGGACCCTAATGGAGGCAATTACTCAGTCAAAGAAGGTTACAAAGCCCTCCAGGACATCTCAGTGGTAAACAATTGGCCCCTGTTCAAAGCTGCTTGGCGCCCTGAATGCCCCCCCAAGGTCAAATTATTCAATTGGACTCTCCTCCATGGCAAAATCCTAACTGCTGAGAACCTCAGAAAGCGAGGTATCCAGGGACCCTCTATGTGTTGCTTGTGTAGGCTAGCAGAAGAAACCATCACTCATCTCTTCGTTGAGTGCCCGATTTCTAAAGCTTGTTGGCATCTCCTCTCTGGTACAATCTCTTCAGAAGCCATTCCCCCTCAGATTTCGACCCTCCATAAAAAATGGGACAAAAGACTCCAACAACCCAAAAAAGGCAATCCCATAGTGCACAGGATTTGGAACAGCATCCCTGCTAATCTGAGTTGGCAAATCTGGATTGCACGAAATAAGTGCATTTTCAATAATGAAAAGCCTACCATTACAGGCATTGTGGCTAAATCAATTGCCCTCATTGTTGAGTCTTTCGAAGCAATAGGGGTTTCTCAGAAAGACATGGAGGTCGAGGATGAGAGGCTCAAGGAATGGCTGGGAAAATTCAACCTTAAACCAAGCCCATGCGCTTGTATCAGAGAAAGGAAGGGCAGCCAGAATTGGAAGCTTCGTGGCACCGAGGAGGAAATTAGTAATTGGTTAAGAAACCAAAAAAGGCTTATCCTGTATTTCGATGGGGCCTCAAAAAAGAACCCGGGTCAAGCTGGGGCTGGTGGGATCATAAAGGACTCGCAGGGGAACACCATGGTATCCTTTGAATGGGGATTAGGCCAAATGTCCAACAACAAAGCAGAGGCCTATGGCCTCCTTTTGGGCACTCTTATCTCAAAGAATCTCGGCCTTCAGAACCTCCTCATCCTAGGAGATTCAGCTATAATAATCGCTGCCATGAACACAGGGAGAGAATTCAACCAATTGGCCCTCAACAACATCAAGAATCGAATCATGGAGAATGTTAGAGCAATAGGAGAAGTGACTTTCAAACACATCCTCAGGAATTTCAATAAGGATGCAGACCAGCAAGCAAATCAAGCGGTCAGAAGGAGTCTCGGTCAGGTTAGGGAGAATAATTCAACCTATGTCAGGGATATCCCGTAAGCACAAGCCCCTCGCCGTCCCTTCTCAAGGGAGAAGTCACTTCAGGCACCCAGGCCATCTTTTCGTATCTTCCTCAATATCTCAAAGCGGCATCAACTGGTTCAATGACAGATCTTCTCGATCTCGGGCCTCAAAATCAATCATCGCCCTCAGAACACGCGTGATCCCTCGTCCCTCCAAGGCAGGCTCTCTCTGCATTCTCAGTAAAGCCCATACTTCTCATACGCAGATGGACAAAAGGGTAATCATGGCCCTTGACCGTGTTCACCCTATCCTCGGGCTTTCTCAGTCCCGCTCCACCCGAGCCAGGGACCTCCCTCCATCTACAAATAGTGGACAGCTCCACAACTCTTCTTCAGTCATTGATCGAGCCTTAACAGCCCTATCAAATTCGTGGTGCAGTTCGGAAGCTCTCTCTTCTTCAAGGATTCTATTCTTCCGTCTTGATCCCGGGGTAAGACAGTTCCAGTTTCATGCTAGTCTGTTTTTAATTAACAGTGGTTTTTGTTCCTCCAGCAGTGCCCTCCCGAAGTTTGCGAGGCCCTCTCGTCTCCTCCTAAAGCCACAGCTCCTAAGCGGTCCCGCTCCCTCCAAAGCTGTCTCAGGTTCCCTCTTCAATAGCACGCTCTCTGCTCTCATTCCTCAGGTCATTCCAATGGCGGGACAGCAAGGTCAGCCCTCCAACCAGGCCAAGAACAAAGACCCGTTGGGGAACATCTTCAATAACAAAGAATGTAATATGTGCATGGCACATACCATTATGATCAACAGTCTGAAAGCTCAGGTGAAAGAATTAACAGAGGACTACCATGCGGATAGGAATTCCAAACGAAAGAAGCTGGAAAAAAGAAAAAGGGAGATTGAAGACTTAAAGGACCGCTGTATCCACATGGAGGCGGTTATAGATCATCTGCGCACCCTCACTAAGAGCCAACAGGCAGAAACTTCGACCAGAGCTAGCGCCCGGAAGGAAGACTCGGTCACACAACACCTCCCTTGATTTCATGCATTGCAAATTTGCTTGGTTAGGAGGATCCTATGTAAGGCAGTATAGCCACTTGTTTTCTGTATTGCGTTCAACTAAGAGAAGCTACGAGGATAATGGGTCTGTGTACCCGATTTTGTGCCTCAGTTCTCATACTCTCCCTCACTATGTACTAGTTCTCTTTTCAGAAAGTTTTTCTAATATATGAGTATCCGACATTGTAAAAAAAAAAACAATTGGTTTCAATTTTGTTTCTTTATAAAAACCTTACGCATTCCAATGATTTTATCGGGTTTATCATCTCTTAGATGAACCTGTCCAAAATCTCCTTAAACATAGTCATGAAAATATTTCCTATTAGGTGTGGCATGGAATGACCCTTGAATCTACCATCCATGCATCAATATTATTCTCTACTGAAAGAATCAAAGCATCTTGTAACACATCACCTGTCACATTTGCTTCATGATTTCTCTCTTACTATCCATCTCTTTTTTTTTCCCTTCCGAGATTTGCAATCTTTCTTCAAGTGTCCTTTCTTCCCACATTTCTAGCACACTGTCCTTAATGTGGATTTGGATCTTCTTTTTCTTGACTTACTGCAATTTCCTATGCTCCTTCCTCTTTCCATTTTTCTTCCCCTAGTCTCTGCAGTCAAAGCATTACCTAATGTGTCACTGGAGCTTTTACGTCACAATTTCCTCGCTAAGGATGGCAGCAACAACATCATTAAACTTTAAAGTACTAGATCCAAAGACATAGTTACTAATAGCCATAACTAAACCATTCCAACTCTCTGACAATGAGCATAGAAATAACAGAACCCTAACTTCGTCATCAAAATTTACCCCTGCAAAACTTAACTGACTCGTAATTGTGTTAAATTCATTTAAATGATCAACAACATATCCACCTTCTCACATCTTCATATTAAATAGATGCTTCATAAGAATTACCATATTTGAGACCAAGGGTTTTTCATACAGTTTGGCCAATGCCGCCATTAAACATTTTGTTGTCGTTTCCTTTGAAATGTTGAATGCCACCGATGCTACTAGACACAATTGTATTATTCCTAGTGCCTTTCTATCGAGAAGATCCCATTCTTCATTTGTCATACTTGCCAGCCTCTTTGATTTTCCACTAAATGGTAGGTACAAATCTTTCTGATATAGATAATCTTCCATATGCATCTTCCATAACTGGTAATATTGGTCGTTAAATTTCTCAGCCGTAAACTTGCCATCTTTCGCCATTGCTCCCACTCGAACCACGAACCCTTCTTTCCTATGAGCTTATCAGCCAAATAGAGCTTCGACTATGACACCAGTTGTTAGAAATTAATTAACAGAGCAATGAAATACATAAAATATTGTGGAAACAAAAATACAGAAACACATAAAACAAGAGAGACACATATATATATGTGGTTCAACCAATTTTGGCTACGACCACAGATAAACAACCAGTCCTTCCTTTTATATTATCCAACAAAATGAAGAGATACACCCTATAACAGATTCGTTGTAATTTCCTCCTCTCTCTCTCTCTCTCTCTCGCTCTCTCTCTCTTAGAATAATAATATATAGTCGCAATACAATTCCCTCATATACACCAAGAGTTGCCTTCTAAGGAAAAAACCTTAAATTAACATAACTTCTACCATCAGATCATTCGCCTAATGAACGACCCATATTGAATACAAAACTACAATACTTTACAAGGCAATTTTTCATATATTTTTAGCTTAAGGGGCGTTGAATGCTAGGGGTAGGGGGGGCTGAATGCTAGGGATGAGGGCTCATTAAAAGTAGTCGACGCTCCCCCCCGTTGACTATCATACGTGCGACGTTGTGGCCAAATTCAAGAACTAGGGTCTAACGCGGGTGAAACCTATGAATCAAGAAGATAATCAGGCTCCACACCCAACACCATATTGAGCCTACCAAGGATAGGATTAATGGTGGTATCCTTAGATTGTCTTTGGTAGGTTTTAATTGCATCAAGCTTTTATAGGTTTTGTTTCGTAGTTAGGAGTCATTAGATGAGAAATTTAACCTTGGTGTTGGGATGTTCTCATAAAAAGGGATTGAGGTAGAGACTTTGGATCATGGGGATAAGGACACAACTCGTCCACAATAATGGTGCCAAAAATGTTATTATAAAATCTAGTAGGCCTAATGTAAAGTCTCACTAGGAAACCCAAGTCTTATTGCAACAAAAATAACATCCACCACCATAACCTTAGTGGCCTCTCACTCACTATTTAGTGGTTGATGCTATCCCCATAGGGGAGGCTTCCCAGGCAAGGATTATGGGATTAATGACCTAGGGATGCTAAGATGAATGATTCTCTAAGGGGCTTGTAGATAAAATAACCTAAATAAATATTCAACAAAGGAGTGTGCAAAGGTGATAAGACTCTAATGGTTATGAAAGAAGGTAATGGTGAAACCTTAAGATAATAGTTATGAATATTCACATACACTTTCCATGAACTCCCATAGGCTAGAACAAGGCTTCTATAAACTATAATTTAATTGGTATGGAGGTTTACAACATGCAATATCATATAATAACGAGGAAATAGTTTTCAATGATAGGATAAGGGATCAAAGGCTATCGAGAGGTTAGAAAGGGATAAGAAACTTTAGGTTTTTAATGGTTTAGGATGGATAAAATAGTAATTAATATCGAAATGTCAGCCCTAATTTTTTGGTAGAAAATACAATTAATGTTAAAATTTAGCTTTTTAAATTTATTACATGAATTTCCTTCTATAAGACAATAACATATAGATGTAAAATTACCATAACATGTAAATTTGAACCAAAATTTAACCCTATCTACCAAGAAACAAGAAAAAGATAAAGTGTTCATAGCATGATCCCACAATTAGCCCAGTGGATCTATTCAACTGAGCTATTGAGTCATAGAAAGTGAGGTCATTGATAGAAGGACTTGGATGAAGAGGGTGGAAGAGCACATCTTTTCTCTCAGAAACCCTAGTGACTTCTTGTAGTTGGGTATTTAAGGTCAAAGGATGTTTTTTTTTTTTGTCAAGTTGTCTGTGATCCTCCATCCAGGCTTGACCAGTGGCTTGAGGAGTCGCGACCCAAGGGCGTCTAATCCATCAAAGTCACCCTGGGATCGCACTCGGACTGGGCCACACCAACCATAAGCTGACTAGATTTTTTAGCATGTCTCCTCCCCCTAGCACATGGCACAATCACCCCTTGTGAGGTTTGATCTTAGGCCACCTTGATAACGAGGCTCGTCCTCAACCGATTATGCTAGTGGGACTTGACAAGGTCAAAGGATGCATGAAAAAAGTTCCTTTGATGGATTATTTAATGAGAAATTTTGTAGAACATATAAAAATAATTTTTCGTGAAATAATTTGCACTTTTTAATATGGCACAATATAAACTCTAATTTGAAAATTTTGCATACAAAATGGAAGGAAAATGATAATAAAATTACATCATTTAATCAATAATCACTTCATCAATCCAAATATAGCTTCTCCATGCAAAAATGTCACTCCCAAGCCAACTCACTCCATCATTCATCCATAGTGACCGAGAGAAAAATAGAAGACTAATGCACTCTCACTGAAGAGAGAAAAGAGGAGCGTGTGTGACGAAGATAAAGTGAAAGTGACTTACCTTTGTTTATACGAGGGAAACCAAGTCACTTTTCACTAATTTATAAAAAATCCAAAAAAATCTTGGAGCATTCAATTAGGCCTAAAGGTCACAAGCTGACCTTAAGATAGCTTTATAAAATGATAAATCATAAGAAATACATCATAAATCCTTCATACCTATGGAAGGAAAGGCTCTTCAACATGACACCATCCTCAAAAAATGAGCATCTTCATTAAGCAAGTGAAAAAGTGGGTCCAAGAGTGCTCCTCATTCCAAGGGACACCATCAAAGTGCATGGGTACACATCCAAGTAACATCTCCTCCACTATGATATCATCATCAAATAGGTTCACGTCACCTTTAGAGGGCATGCATAGGTGATATGGTAGCCTTAAGATCAAATTTTGGGATCAATACATGGTGTTTTATCCCTCTCCAACCATCTCAAGTGGTCTTTATCATCATCTAAGCTTTGGAACGGGGCAATATACATCAAAAAAGCATAAGGACAACTTGGGGGTGTTCAAGGTCCATTTGGACATTTTGACACCTACACCCATGTGATTCTTAAAAATTTATAGAGCATTGCAAATCCTCTCCATTCGTTTTGCCAAAAATGATAATTCAAATATTTAGGTGGGGTCCCTTAGGAAGAAAATCAATTTAAGGTTGTATTGTCACTATGATTATTCTTCACATCACACTCATATGTAATTAATTGTATTAAAATTATATCTTTTTAGTATATTGATGGCATGAAAATTTATGGAGGAACAAGAAGCACTGTAATCACATATACATTCTGAATTAGGTTTTATTTGCGCTACATAATCATCTTGGTCTACACATGTAACTATGGCGTCAAAAGGAATAATTGACATGGTACACGATATGGCATCATTGGTTTTGTTATGCTAAATTATGAAAACAAATAAATAAAATGTTTTATTTAAAAGGATGGGCATTATATGTTTGGCACTATGAATATAACCATAGTTCAATAGTTGGCAACAAACATTAACATGCAACATGACAAGCACTGTGGCATACAATGCATACATTTATGGTTGATGTTATGGTTTATTTGTTGGTTTGATATCATGGGGATTGCATTGATATGGTGTTTTGAAGAGAATTGCAACAAATAATATGGGATTCTGTTGTCACCCCGCACACATTTATCAACATCGAGCATATGATATGATTTTCATGGTCTTAAGTGATTGTTTAAGATTTGATCAACATTTGTGATTTTACCTTGGCTTTGACGTGGCCACTACACCCCCATGCATTAATGTGAAATGTAAGTGTTAGCTTTGCAATTGGTTGGTCTTGGAAACTTATCCCCCACTCAACAGAGAATTTGATCATTTGGTAAATTTTGGTGCCTTTTTTTTGCCTTGCTCTGGATGATAGAGAAACTATTTCAATTCCAAGACCAAATCACTATTCATAAAAGGTTTAATAAGCTTGTTTGCATATTCAAATGAGGTTAGTATGCATCTTAGTTTACTATGATTGCATATTATATGGTTAAAATTAAATTGACTCAACAATTGTGTGTTTTCAAGCCTCTCTATCCCTCTTTCTATGATCTGGTTGATTAAAAGGAAGTTTAAATGATTATGGTTGTTCGATTTCACTCTTTTTTCCTCCATACTTGAATTTATCACAAGGTTCTTTCCCTCACAATGTGTATTATTTAAGTGACATAAATGAAAAGAATTATTGGTTATAAATCTCGTATACTTTTTCATCTATGAGTTGTTTTACTTTGAATGTTTGTGTGGAAAATAAAGGCTTATATTGCATGTTGGGTTGGTTGAATAAATCTTAGAGTTTAGAAGTTATAGAGTTTACGAAAGTTTGTTTTTAATAGCTACATGAAGAAATTTGTTCCTAAATATTAATGGGTTGTAGTTGTGGTTGGTGATGGTATGATGAATATAAAATCTCTTGCTCATTAAAAATAATAAATAATAAAACATAATAAAATAAAATAAAATTGTCTCCAACTTTCTTAACCTTTGAGCTATTTCGGTTCGAGTATTGTGGTTGCTTTACAAGCTGAGATGGTTAGCAATTTGTGGAACACTATTTTTGGTGCTTGTATGGATAAATTTAGTATGTCTTACTTCCTTATTCAAAGCATAAGTTGTTCGTAACTAGCAATGAACTTTGATTATATGAATGTAAAACCTCTAAAAAAGTTTGTGGATTTTAGTATGATGTTGTTTTAAGCTTGAACTTTGAAGAAAGAGGTGTGATGAAAAACTTGCTCCGAACCCTTCAACTACCAATCCTGTAGATTTCTCTTTGGAGATATATGTTATTTTTGTTTGCAATCTTAGTTTGAATATGAATATTGTTGAAACATCTTGAGGTTGGGAAATGGTTCGGTTGTTTAGTCTGATATAGTTTGAATCCTTGCATTGAAAATTATTGAAAGTTTCCCATTGAAAATATAAACTTTGTCTTGTTAAAAAATCACAAGTTAATAATTAATTCAAAGGCATTGTTGAATACAATTATTGAGAATGATAACTCCATTATACTTAGCATTGGTTTGATGTAGTAAAATTGTCATAATTTACTTAAGTACCTTTTAATAACCTAAAGCTTTTTAGGTTAATTATATAAAATACACATGGATGTTTTATTAAAAAAAGGGTTAAAAGAGAAAATAAATATATTTGGTTGGAAGGGAAGACCATAAATGTATAAGGACCTACTATTGTGATACATATATTGACTATCTACCAATGTGTTGAACATCGACCAATTTTGAAAATAATAGCACAAGAGTATATTGTAGCTTGATATTTGAGTGACTTGCTATAAAAGGTTTTAAAACATGTTGTCATAGGACTTTACTACATAGTCATTTCCCCTTCTCTTTCATTTGACAAGGACAAAAAAGTCATTTTTATTAATACTTTTACTTTCTTTCATTATCACCATATCATTTTTCATTTAAACAAATTTCCCTTCTCATCCCTTCCATAAATTCACTTTACACAATGAAGATTACGAAATAAAAATGCAATACATAGATACTCTTAGAATTATTGGAAGTATAAATGGTAGTCATAAAAGGAATTATGTAACACAACTGACTGAACAAACAAGGGTTTTGAAGGGTGAATGGTTTCATGTGATGGTTTTTCTTCATGTATTCCTCTATCACATCCGTGTTTATGCTTGAATAATATCCATTCGTCTAAGCCAAATTTAATACATTAAACAAAATTTGTAATCGGTTTACTATTTTGTGTATGATATTTCTTGTGATTTGGATTGCTTTTTCTAGATGAGTATTTTCAGCGGGAATAATAGAGGAGGAAGGGGTAGAAGGCCTAACAGGATTTGGAAAGAAGGATGAAACAAGATAATCAAATTCTCTATACATTTTTTTGAAAATTCAAAAATTTAATCAAATTCTTTAAACTGGTCAAATGACCTTGACAATCAAGTTTCCTTGCCTCCCTCACTAACTCGACCAAGCAATGAATTTTAGCGTTACACTATTATTATTGATATCCTACCTCTCTAAAGCTACCTACAAATGACGGTTGTAATCTTGAGCCTGCTCAAACTATTTCTAGGCTTATACGTTGGCCTTCCTTGCCTATTCATGTCTCATCTACCCTTGTTCCAGATAACATGATCCTATCAATTACCTCATTTTCCAGGTCTCTTACAAAATAGTCCATCCTTTCAATCCCGACACACAAAGGAAAGAAACCCATGACCAAACATAAATCAAGCTTTGTTGACTCTACGTGTACTTCTAAACTCGTATACCTAAGGATAATGTAAAAGGAAAAGGAGAGATGTCATTCCCTGATTTGCATCTTGAGACGTTGTGACTTTTATTTATTGTTATTTTCGTACATTTGATGCACGATATTTTGGACATGGTGATACTTATGACATATTTTTGGTAAATTTTTTGTTACATACATACATAAGGATAAGTCAGAAGGAAAAGGAGAGATGTTATTCCTGGATTTGCATCCTAAGACATTGTGACTTTTATTTATTGTTATTTCCATACATTTGATGCACAGTATTTTGGACATGATGATACTTATGACATATTTTTGGTTTACATACATACATACATACATAATATATATTTTTTGGGAGGAGCAAGGTTATTTGGTGATGACATCATGATTTTACATCTGATATACGATATGTTGCAGTCTTTTATTTACTTGTTGAATTATTTGTTTTAAATAATGGGATTTACAAGGTGAAAGAAAATATTTAATAAATGGAAAAAAAAAGGTCTAATAGGACCCCACTTGCTTATAGTTATATTTATTTAAACATTCATAATCCATCCCTTTTCCTAAAATATTTTCCTATTCTCATAAAATTAATAAATAAATTAAGCTAGAGGAAGTTCAATGAATACATTGATTTCTAGTGGAATAAAGTTAAAGGGAATTACGAAGGGAAAGAGGGAGAATCCATTGTAAAGCTACGTTACAACTTAAAATATTATTATTGTTATGATTCTATTCATCCTCTCTGAGTTTTCCATGACTAAGCTTGTCTTGTTGATAGTAGGAGACAACTTTAAAGGTATTAAAGAAAGATAGTTTGACCTTTTCTAATTTCTTCCTTCAAGGTTGATTGTTTTGATTTAATTTTCTGTTCATCTTGTTCAAAAATGTTGAGTTATTTCAATGTTGATTAGTCTGTTTTCTTGTATAATTTAATGAGATTTAGTGACTACTTGAAGTGATCGAGTGAAGACTTTTGTTATTACTTTCGTTGGGCAACTAGTTGTCATTGTATGATTCTTTGACATCTTCGCATCTAAAGTATTACTATGATCATGACCCACGTGGGGTTTTGTAAGGGTGAGTTTTAGTTGAGACCCACATTAGATTTTAACAATAAAATTTGATGATTTCTCTTAAACTTGGTATATGTTCGCCTCAAAGGTAATATTGTTCTATTCATTCATTTATTTATGTGTAGTTTTAGTTTTCGTATTCTTAGCATCTTGAGTTATTTTGCTTTGAAATATTTAAACACAAAAAAATTATAGAATCAAAAAATGATTTCCAAATAAATAGATCAAAGTATTAATATGATTGTAAATTATCAAGGCTTTAAGTCCAATGTTACATTCCCGCCTAGCTCATCTAACCTTGCGATATTTGAAAGTGTTGTGTGAGAAGTATTGGAGCTTCTCCTCGTCAACAAACACATCATCAATCATGCCAATGCCTTGACCTTTTGGGCTATAATTTCAACATTTGGAGGTGTAGCAAGGGGCATACAACCATGTGGAGGATCCTCAAAGCCTAAGACTCATCTTAATAGGGCCAATGTTGGGGTTCCAATGTCATATGTTCTCCCAAAACCAAGCTCGACATCCTTGTCAGGGTGTTGGAGAGGTGTGAAGCCTTTCGTTATGGGATCTATGATGCATGTTTATTAAATCACATAAAATATACCCTCAAGGCAAAATGGGATTAACATAATTAGGGACAAAAACCATTAAATTATCAACATGGACCATATTCAATGTTAGGGACACAAAAATAGTTCACATTGACCTTGCCTTCAAATACCGTTCTAGCTTAGGATTTGTAAGCAAGTTACCACACTTTTGTGAGGGATGGCTATGCAATTAGCCTTCTTAGGTGCTTATAACCCCTAATGTGAAGGCCATTTCATAGTTATGCCCATCAATCCATTCATGCATGCGATATTTGTGGTCACAAAATGGGAAAGACTCCAAGGAAGATGCCCATAGCCGTGGTTCCAACTTAAGGAGGTCCAACATCCTTGAGTATAATAGTGAGAAGAGGGAGTAATCGTGGAGGCATGAGGTACCACTTTATTCATGCTAAACATACACAAAAACTAATAGTTCATCGATGAATAAAGGATCATGTTCTTCAATGGAATTGCTCTTAAGAGACGATCTATCAAAGGATGATTGTCCATGTGACTCATCAAGGATTTCATAGGGCCCATTCACAGATATCTTCTGCATGAATGCTTAATCATCATAAGCTCCCCATCAAATACTTGGAATATCAAGGATGACATCATCAAGTCAACAACACGTGTTGTGGGCTAGTGAGTTCAAGAGACTTCCGGATTGTGTTTGCTTCCTTCTCTATACATGTGTAACCTTTTTCTCGGTATGGTTCTAGCTTGTGTAGGGGCCCAAGTCAAGTTACAATCACGTGCCATATGTCCAATGTTATGACACTTGAAGCACTCTATATTGTTCATGTATAAAAAATCATGACTTCTTCTTGCAAAATTGCTTCTTGGAGATTGACGAGGGCCATTATAATTATCTTTGAGATATGCCCTACAATCTTTTGCCATGTGCCCAAAGTTTGTACAAGAATAGCAATAACCAAGAAATATATTTTGGTACCTCGAAGAAGAAGGTTTTCTTGATGTCCTTCTAAAGTCTTTTTGCCTTGGGATCCTTTGATGATAACCATTGCTTCTTGCATCCTTGACACCATCTGCATTTGTTCGTGGGAGGGATTCTTCAATAGTTGTCTTGACTCTTCTCCTTGCCTTTACTGGAGCTGGGAGCATCAGCATTTCTTCCACGCTTTCTCACATCCTTGTTGTTTGAAGCATTAGGGTTTTCATCATTCTTGCTTGAGGATTCACCTTCATAGCTAAGACCTGATTTATCAAATGGAGATCTTTGATGGCTAAGCATGTCATCCAAGGCTTGAGAGATTTTTAAGATTTTGTCCATCCCTTCAACCTTTTTCCTGAGAGAAACAATTTCTTCTTCCAATTTTTCACAGTCATTATTCCTTTTACTAGTTGTTTCTCAGTTTCTTCCTTGATATGAGTAGCTTCATTTGCTTCTATTTTAAGGAATATGATATCTGATTTCATTTTGAAAATTTCTTCATTTTCCTTAGCTAGACTTCTCTCCATTTCTTCCTTGATCCTTGTAGTTTTACATGTTTCAGCCTTGAGAAGGTTGATGTCGGATTTTAGTTTGAAGATCTCTTCATCCTTTGCTTTTAGTTGGCATATCATGGTGTTTCTCTCCTTTTCTGCTTCATCAGCCTGTGCTTCTATGATTACCAATGCTTCCATTGTCTTCTCATCTCCTTGTGCTAACTTTCTTTCTTCTTCTAGTTGAGATTTGAGAGAGGAGACCTCTACCTTGTACTGACCAATCTCTTCTTCAAGTTTGTTCAAGCTCTTGTGCCTTTGTTCAAGCTTACTTGACAAGGTATCTTCCCTTTTCTTTGCCTTATCCAATTGATTTGTCATGGATATGACTTCTTCATGATGCTTTCTTTTGTTTTGATGAAATTCCTCCTTAAGCTTAGCGAGCTCTTCATCTCTTTCTTGTACTTGAAGCTTGACAAGGTCAACTTCCTTGTTTGGTCTTGGTCACCAGCCAATGCTTTCTTCTTAAGTTCCTCGTTTTCCTTTTTCAAATTGATAATCTCCCCCATGGCAGCCATAAGTTTAGAGAGGAGATCTTCAAAATCTTTTTCATTCTCTTCATCTTCTAGGTCTTCTTTGGCCTTAATGTCATCACTATTATCTTTAGTTTCCTTGATGGGCTCTGCATTTCGTTCTTGTTTTCCATCATTTTCTTAACTAGAGATCATTGTCAATGCTCCTTTTGAGTGAAGATCATGAAGTTTATCCCACATGCCTTTTGCTGACGAACATTTTTCAAAATTGGCCTTCATAGACTCAGGTAGCCCATTCAAGATTGCTTTCATTGCTCTTGTATTATGTTCATTGGATTCTCCATCCATCATGCTATCAACAATCACTGGTTTCCAGAATCCAATGCCTTGAGTTTTTAAGAAATTCCTCATTCTTGCTTCCCATGTATCAAAGTTTCCATTGAACAATGGAGCCTTCACAAATTTATTGACTTCAATTTCGGTGGTTGAGGGAGACACATCTTTAGGAGGATTGGAGACTTTCTTCCTTGGCTTTGCCATTTGTGTTCTAATGATCAACCTTCAAGTGGTTACGCTTTGAGTGAAGGTACTAGCTATAATACCAATTGTTGGAAATACTAAGAGGGGGGTGAATCAATATTCCTTTTCAATTGTTACTTTTACCAGTTAGATCACTTATATTTAGAATACAAAATGAACAACAATAAGAATAAATGCTTTTATTAATTTATTTAATAAATCAAGTATAATATATGTAGGGCTCCAACCTTAGATGAAGACACCAAGCTTCAATATCCCAGGCTCCAACCTGTTGCCAAGCACCAACTTGGACTTTCCAAAGCACCGACCTTGTCAATTATGAGGCACAAACATCAAGGAATCCAATCCTATATCTGCTTCAGGCACCAACCTGGTTTCTTGAGGACTCCAATCCTCTAAGGCTCCAACCCTATCCTTCAAGGCACCAAACTTGGCAGTTTTGGGGCACCGACCCCAAGGCATCCAATCCTTTATCTTCTTCAGGAACCAATCCGGATTCTTTAGGACATCGATCCTCTAGGGCTCCAACCCTATTCTCCAAGGCATCGACCTTATTGTTTGAGGCTCCAACCTTCGAGCACCAACCCTCTGGGCTCCAACCCACTCTCGTACTTCGTCTAGATGTGTTTGATAGTTGTTGTCACTTAGCATCTACTTCACATCTATTTCGGTCAAATCGGAAGCTTGTTAGGACCATGACTTGATTTTCCTCATCAATAATAATGCCCATTTCTCCGATTGGTAGATGACCTCCTGTAAGTGGAATTGAGACTAAGGTTAATGGATCAACATCCATACTGGGAAACATGTTATGGCCTACATCCTGAGCTTCCTTTTCTCGTTTCTCCTTTTGTTGTGCCTCTTATTGAGCTTGTTCTTATGATCTATCCTTTGCTAGCCACTCTTCTTACTAGTTCCTTTTCTCTTCTTCTTCCCCTTGTGCCTATTCTTTTTCTTCTTTTGCTTTTTGCTATGCTTTTGTCTTTTCCTTCTTCTCCCTCTCCTTTTCCAACCACAGGTTTTCCCTTAATTTATTTTCTTTTACTCTTTTGGTTGCTTCCTCGTCTCTTTCTCTTTTATGGGCAACCTTTTTATCCTTGGTGTCCTTCCCTTTGGAAGATTCTCATGTCGTGGGTTTGACACCAGTTTGGGTTAAGAACCATTCATGTTTTTTCAGGGCATTTACAACATTATATAAATTATTAATCTTCTCCTTATCCTCCTTGGTTTGTGACAAGTAAGACCACTTGTATTTGCATTTTGAATAATGAGATGTGACTACGCCTCTTGGGTCATATTTGTGGAAGTCAAATTCCTCAAATCTGAAGCGTTTTAAGTCAACAAATTCTGTTAGCACTTCTTCGTAACTCTTTACTCCATATGTGCCAATATAGAAAGGATATGCGGGCCATGGTGCTTTCTTCACCCACGCTAACATACCGCCAACTTTCGTGGTTACTTGATATGCAACTTCCTGTAAAACTACTTTGTCGGTGACAACTAAGGGAAGTTGGTGTAGAGGTTTGCATGTCCCAAATACTACGATGTATGTGGAGAGAACCAACCAACTATCTCTTGTAATGTTGCTTTTATGTGATCTGACATACATGGTGAATCATAGTAAAAAAAGATGCAAAATAACGACGATACGAAACCTTTGATTATCCTGGTGAATGATGCCACGTACTAGATTTGCCACAATTATTTGCAGTATATGTGTACTGGTTGAATGTCTAGGGAGGAATTCCACTTCCATCCCATCACTTAGAATTCGAACTTGGTGCATACATAATCAAGCATATATGCTACCATGTAGAACTATTGTTGTTTCCCTTCTATTGGATTTTGAACTTCTTTTACCTTGGTCTAGATGGGTGTTGCTAGGATTTTGGCCTAGTTGAATGGGATGCAACTTGTGTAGCCAAGACCTTTTAACATTATGATAAACATTGATATATTCTTCTTCAACGGGAAATTATTTCCTAATTAATAATTGATATATCTCTAAACAAGTGATTGACATAGATTTTTCAATGAAGCATGATGTGTCAGCATATGTGGGAACAAAAGAAACATAGCTTTCCTCCAATACTTCCTCTGCGATTTCTTTCCCATGTCTCTTTTTTGGGGGAGCCATGTCTTTTGATGATAATGATATGCTAAAGAACTGTAGATCTATTGAACCTGACATAAGTACTATGTTCATCATGATAACTATGTTAGAAAATATAAGTACTTAAGGCACAACGCAAGAAGACAATGTAGTTTGAGGGTGTAGGATGCACTGTGGTGCATGGAGGGTAATCAATTTGAGAATATGGGTTATGACACGGTGAGGAGAAGATTGTGATACAACCATTTCTCACATCACATGTTCTTATTGTAAGTTGAGAGGTAGAACATGTCGTTGCGTAAGTCTAAGAGTTAGACTATAAAGTAAATATGTTTCAGGATAAAGGGAGTTGTGATATGATGCATCACAAATCCCTAGTATAGGGTGCATAAGGAGGATACATCGTGGTGCAACCTAGAAAAGGAGTATGCCGAATATACTTGTGATGCACCAAATGGATGAAACATGATACAAGGAGAATTATGTAGGGTAGAGTCACAAGGCTAAGAAGAGAAGTTGCTAGGTAATGCGAAGACATAGATAACTGGTAAAATGACTAAGTGTTCCAAGGGGTCAATAATGGGTTACTTATGTTTATATATGTAGCGAAAGGGGGAAGGGTTAGGTAGTCGAATGGGCGCAACAAATTAACGTAATGCTAAGAAATGATTGACATAAATAATTGTGAAGGTAGAGTGTATAGAACATACCTTACACGTGGCATGAACATTATGAGGGCTAGTGGTGCGATGTAGATCTAGAGGACATAGAAGATCTATCGAATCACGATGTACAAGAGAGTGGAAGGAGTTTGCGACAAACTCAACGGGAAAATGAATTGGGATGGGGGATATACATAGCCATTTAGCGTGTGTGAGCACAATAAATGCACATTTAATGAGTTGTCACAAAATGAATTGCGACGAGAGACTACACTACGGAAGTCGCATCGTGATGCACTACATGATTGCAATGCGCCATTACAGGGGTTATGCATTGTTGGGATGCGATGCACTACATTGACGAGATGCAATCCATTAAAGAGTTTCCTAAATTTTATGAGGTAGGGACTTCCCTTCCCTTCCCACCTAAGGGTATGAAGAACAAATTTAAGGGCTTGACCATATAGATGTTTAAGAATTGAATGAGGAGACCCTGAGATTTGGCTCTTGGTGAAAAAATTTAGGGCTGTTGTGGCTGCTACAACATGTCCTTGGATATTCTTCACACACACTTGGAGACAAGATATTGAGTGCCAAGACATAAGGTTAATAAATGAAGTGCTACATAAATTCGATTTCCATGATTCATGAACAATAGGGTATGAACAAAAAACTATGCCTCCCCCACCCACCCCTCCCTTTTTGACCAATACCCCTAGGTCTAGGGAGGATGCTCCATTTGGGATGTGATTTATTTGAGTGTTAAGATCCCTTAACACTTCATGGAAAGAGACCCTAGTCATGGAGTGAACAACTTTGTTAATTCAAGTAACAATAAAGGCAAGCTTGTTGCCTTTTAGGGTTACTTGATGAGCCAACACTTTAATGATCGTTATGGAGTCTGTAATCAATTTGTTTATATTCAAACTCATTACAGGATGAAGGCATCAAAGAAATGTATGTGTTTTAGCCTGATTATTTAACAAAGTTCTTAATCCCTAAACAAAAGTAATTTTCTTTCTTCCCCTGAAATAAAAATAGACTCCTATCACTTCTAAACATTTAAACCAATAAAATAACAATATTATTATTGTTTATTAAATAAATTATAAATTTTGAATTTTAATATAAAAACACAAAATATACATGGCTTAATGATTTAAAGTGGAGTTTTTTTATCCATATTATATATTAATTAAAATATTTAAATTTAGCATTAATTAATGTGTGTGTGTGTATATATATATATATATATAGATCGTTTGTCAAGTTGTTTGAGTTGTCCATAGATTACTTTAGGCTTAACTTGTGGCTTGAGAAACCACGACCTAGGGCCATCTAAGTTGTCAAAATCCCTTGGGTATCACACCTGGCCTCGACCACACCAACCCTTAACATGGTTGGATTTTTGCCCATGAAGTTTTGAATGAGTGACCTTCACATCACAGTACACCCCATCACCGTCTACTCTATGCCTCGCGGGCATAATTTTATATATTTTTAATATTATTATTTATAATTTTTCCTATAATTTCGCTATTTTTATGATTTGTATTTATTTATTTTTGTTTTAAAGGGGTGGTTATTTTCACAATTATGTTATGTTAAAGTATTTTAGCTTGAATAGTTTGGTGAATAATTGTTTTTCTAGCTTTTTGACATTTATGAAATAGTTGTATTTGGTGTAATAATAGCAACCGATTTTTCAAAATTACCAATTCTCCATAAATTCTCGTTATGCTATTATATATATATAAATCATATCATTACACATTATTCATTATTTCATATTTTTGATGATTTATTTAAATTTGACAACCATAAATTAGTTAAATTTTGACTTGTATTATAGCCATTGAAATTTGCTTAAACATTTTAACATATACCTAAATATAATTTTCATTTATTAGTTATTCATATAAATATTATAGTTACCCAATTCATATTTAAATATAAATTTGAAATCGTTTGAGAAAATAAATGTTTTGAAGAAAAAAAAAGTTAACATGTTCATTTTTTTGCAGTGTAGAGAAACTTCCCTTATAAATCCCAAACGCTCAGGACTTTTAATCATAACACAATTTTTCAAAAAATCTTAAACCCCAAATAAGTCAAACCAAACATCATACAAATTGGAATCCAAGCAAATTAAATGCTAAAAAAATTGAACACTTCTTGAATCCCACATCTAGTTAAACACCAAGCAAATAATTTTTGAATCAATAATACAAGGCACAGAAAATCGAGCGCTAATTCGAAGCAGGGGTTTATTCAATCAACATAACTCATTCACGTTCTCTCTTAGTTGGCTAATAACATATCAAATACATTCTCCCTTAGTTGGCTAACAACTTTGGGAAATGATATTTTTTTTAACAAGTTCCTAAACTTTGTATGCATACCATATTTTCTTTTCACATCAATATCATAGGGTTACCTTTTTGATCAGTTTTGATGTTACCATATTTTCCCATCAATACTAGAGATACTTTAAAAATGTCTTTAATATGAAATATACAAAAATATTAAATTTTATTTTCTTCAATTTTTTTGTTGGTAAGTTTTAACTTTTACACGGTTCACAATACTTTTTAAAAGAATGATTTTATGATTTCTTTATTTATGGTCACCTTATTTAATATTATATATATATATATATTTTTTTTGTTAAATAATAATTAAAATATTAATATTAAAATTTTATAATTTTTGTTTTTGAATTTCAATAACTCTATGTTATAACATAAATTTTGAAAAAATCTAAAATCCTAAATAACTTAATCTAAACACTAAACAAATTAAACGCCAAAAAATTAAACACTTATTAATTTAATCTAAACCGATTAAACTCCAAAAAAAATTGAACTCTTTTGGAATCCCAAATCTTATTGAACGATTTTAACCAATAACATAGGTTAAAGAATCAAGCTAGCCTTGATTAGAGCAAGTGTTTATTCAATTCAACATAGCTCATTTACATTCTTATTGAGTTAGCCACTACACATATTTTCAATGCATTTTTTTGGGTATAAGAACTAGATTTTTTTGAAAATGAATTTTTTTTTTTCAAATTTTTATTATTATTATTTTTTTAAGTGTTATTTCACATTTTTCAATTTTATTTTTCTTTATTTATTTTTTTCTTTTATCATAGGTCTTTTTTTTTTTTTTTTTAAAATTATTCATTTATTGTTAACAATTTTAAAGTATATTAGAGTTAATATTCTTTAAAGAGCTAGAATTTTTATTAACTTGGAGGTGGAAAATATCTAAAGAAGTTAGGGAAGAATAGGAAAGAAAAAAAGTAAGAAATAAATTATTTTAACATCCACGAGGCTAAAGATAGCCTATGGGACAAATTGCTTCTTCATCTACTTGATGTATTCAACCCTTTTTCTGTGAAGCTTCAAAATAAATGCTCCCAACTTCTCAACAAACCCCTCGCTAAATAGATTATCCCAAGAGCTAGCTACCAGCATACTTGCATAACTTTCCCTGTTGTCTTTGAAGGCCTCACATTCTAAAATGAATTGTTTTTCTGTTTCCACTTTTCCGAAAGAACAAAAAATGCATACTCTTTCCTCCCACACTTCCTTTGGTCTTTTCCTAGTGCCCCGTTTCACGACAGAGTTGATGCGAATTAGTCCTTAACTGAGCAATAAGAATTTTGGCTTTCCAAGAGATATTGGCCTCTATGTATGCTTTTGGTGGATGACTATGAGTGGGATTAAACACTTCAATATAGTACTTTTTATTTCTTCCTAGCTCCTTATCCCAATTACGCTTGTGGAACTTTTCCATAACAAAATCTTTTATCTTTTTGTTGTTTATGGGACACACGTTCAAGCAAATACCCCATTTACTAAACCATTTGTTATTTTGCTGCATCCAAGTTTTTTTGCTCTTGCACAATCTATCAAATGCTTCTTAATTTTCTCAATTTGTCTTCAGTGCATGTCGGATGTACTGCTGGCCCATAATTCACAACCACAGAGAATAACCAGAATCACTAGAAGCCCAAAAATAGTTTGAGTGGTTTTCTAGTCCCATAACTTTGCCTCTCTACACCTATTTTGAAAAGCATAAAATGCTTTCCAACCCCCAAAAGTTCTTTTCTTTCTACAACGATTCCAACTTAGATTTTTGTTGAAGTCAATTCCGAGGTATTTGTAATCTGCAACTTCTTCCAGAATGTTGCCTTCAAAGTAGAACTTATGTTGGTTATGTTTTCTTTTCTTAGAGAAAACCACTACTTTCATTTTGCTGCTATTGACTTGCATCCCCACACTTCTACAAAAATTCTCAAGGGATTGTAAGTGCTCTTGCAAACCAAGAGTCGATTTAGCAATCAAAATAAGGTCATATGCATACAATAGAAGCCTTATAACAAAATTGCCCAAATAGATACTATCACCCCCTTGTGAATTTAACCACTCCTCAAGTTTGTCGATATATAAACCAAAAAGGGTAGGAGACAATGGGCAACCTTGCTTGACCCTGATATCGCTTCTAAAACTTTCAGAAATGCCTGCTGAAGTTCTAATTTTGACTTTCACCTCTTCATACAGCCTATGCACAACTGCTCTCAAATGTTTAGGAACCCCAAGTTCCTCCATTCTGTGCCAAAGCTTATCCCTAGGAACCGAGTCAAATGCTTTTCTAAAATCAACAAAGCAACAAAAGACTTCTTCCTTTTTCTCCCAAACTTTTTCAATGATGTGCCTTAAAGTTATACAATGATCAACTATGGAATGTTTAGGTCTAAAACCTGCTTGCCCTTTAGCATGCTTATCTCTTTCTTCTGCCCACTTGCTAATTTTGTTTTCTAGCATGCTTCCAAATAGCTTTGCAAACAAAGGGTTTATCATGATGGTCCTATAATTGGAAGGATTATTGACATCACCAGTCTCAAAAAGAGGTATTGCCAAACTAGTTGTCCAATATGTGGGGAGCCCTTTTTGTATGATGTTGTTGAAGATTTTTGTAATGTTAGGTGCAAGAATCTTTGGGCCCCACTTTAGATATTCTGCTTGGAGTTTAGCTAAGTCTTTTGCTTTTCCAACACCCAACTTCTTAATACCCATCTCTACCTCTTGTACTGTGAAGAGTTCAATATCAGTGTTGACCAAGGGGGGAGGGTCAACCTTGGGAACCTGTTCATAGAGTTGTCTTGCATAGTCAAACCATTTAGAAGCTGTAATATTATTTCCAATTTGTATCTTTTTCAGTTGGAGCTCCTTCCAAAATAATTTGGGATTATTTTTCCCAAGGAAGATTAGTTCTTCCCTCCTTGAAACCATGAAATCGACCTTTTTCTTGCTTAATAACTGCTTGTAAGCTTTGAGCTTTATGTTATCCTTGTTTGGCTCTTTCCACATTCTCCTTGCCTTTTTGCATTCCTCGTCAAACCAAGCATTAACTGAAAACCAAGATGTGTAATTTTTGCACTTTTTGGGTAGGGAATCAAAAAAACATTTCATTTTGGAATGTGATGCTTTCAGGGATAATTATGACAATATGTTAGCGTGAGTTCTTTAGCATTGTCTTTTTTCAGGGAGGAAACTATTAGAAAAATAGGCCAGTGAAAAAGGAGTTGTCTATAATGGGACTTTTTGAGATTCCGGTGACGGAATCCGGCAGAAGAAATTGAGATGAAATCATGATTTGTTGCAGTTAAAATGGTTTTTTAACTGCATATTCGGATTCAGCACCCTGAAAAACCCCTGGGACGCTTTCATTGTGCAGAAACTAGTTATCAAACTTGGATTTCAATAAATTACTGCCGGATTTTCACTGGAAAAAATCGCCGAAAAGGCTTTCAAAAAGTCGCTTTAAAGACTACGGCAGTGAAAAATACTAAAAAACCTGAGAAAAAAATTATGTAATTTTATATTTTAAAACGAAAAACATTTCATTTTAAAATGTAATACTTAGAGAACAATTATGACAATATTCCAACATCAATTCCTTAACATTAAAACCACAATAAAACAATAAACCACACTACGTTGGTGTAACTGCGTCTGGATCTACACTCTTCTACGAGGGAGAAGACTTTCGCCGTAAAAATTAAAGGGAAGCGGGAGAAACTCATCACAGGGTGGTCGCACTAAAGTGATTGAAAAACCCGGAGGCGAGGGGGGAGTGGCCAAACCTTATATGTATATGATTATAGAAGAAACAGAACGATTCAAAATCAGGTTGGAAAGGAAAGGGGAAGATAAAAGTAAAAAATGCCGGGGCGTCCTTCAGATTCAGCAGTGCAGAGCTCATGTGGGTTTTCTCAGGAAGGGCGGGAACCCACTATGTACAGACTAAACCACGGATATCCCAATCCGCCTGCGCGTATTAGTGTATGTTGGGGCAGTGGAAATCGTCTTCGCATTGCCTTTTTCCAGAGTTCCCATGCTATTTCTTCCCCTCAATCTCAGCCTGTTTCAGAGAATGCTCTTATTCCTGTTGCTGAAGAAGGCAGTGGTGGTAAGGTGGTCGAACTCAGGCTCGGGGGGTCTAATGGAGAAGGCGACTACCAGGAGGCCGAGAAACGAAGAATTTCATATGCATCTGCACCTGCGTTTGCATTGCTGCAAAGTCAGAAGGAACTCACGACAGGCCCTGCGGGCCTTTCTACTGCAGGCTTCTCTGTGGATTGGTAATTCCAACCAGTTTCATTTTCTCATAACATAATTAAATTTTCACTGTCCTTACCCCCTTGACAGGAAAAGGCTTCTATCCCATTTTTAAATGCTACACTTATAACAATATAACCTACGAAAACGGTCTAAACTCGTGTTGTTTTTGAAATCACTCCCTGGGAAAGCATAATCGTGGTTTGTCCTGACGGGTTACTCTGTATTATAAAAGATTGAAGATTGACTCCTAAAATGAAATGAAATAATATTTTAACATCCATGAAATTAAAAATAATCTAAGATTCTATTCTCTGTATATGTGTTCTAATCCGCTCTAAAGAATCTCTTTGGCCCATTCCGGCGAATTTATGCAAGCCTATATATGCACTTTCTATATAATGCACAACTGTAGTCACTCTGGCGACAACAAATTCATATTGCATCGAATGCATCTTCTCGAGTGGTTGTTCCTAGCTCTTGATAGGCAACTCGTGCCTCAAACCATGCATTGTTATTGGTCCACTCTTAAGTTTATTGTCTCTTCATTCTCAAGGTTTTCGTTGATTACATCTTCTGTCATAGAAGCCGAGGGGAATATTGTGTGCCTTGTTATCTTTGGCTATTTTGTTTATAAGCTCATTAGTTGTATTAGGTTTCAGGTAGTGGTCTTCTGTTTTTAGCTGTGTATTATGACTTGTTAATTTAATATAATGTGCTGCCTAGATATGAGTTCACAATTTAATTTAATGATCTACTTAGTTGCAAGCTTATAATTTGTCATAAATTAATGATATATTTGGTTATGTTATGTACTGGAGTCATACACCCCCGTAATGGGTACCTTGAGATTGGTTTGAGATGTGCTTTCCATAGGTGAGCAATCGAATCTTAAAGGGAAGAAAATCCCTTTGAATTTGAAGCGATGTTTCATGCTTTCAGCAAGCCTTTTTGGAGAGGAAAACCATGGTAGAAGAATTATATATGGAATACGCAGGCCCAAGTCAAGGTAAAGGAGAAGGAGGTGGTATTGACCCTCCTAAAATTCCTCCATCCCCGTCATCTCCTTCAAGTTCAAGTTCATCACCACTTCCATATAAAAGACAACGATGAAAGCTGATTCTAATTTGCATGTCTTGGTTGAAATTAGATGTGAAATTTGATTTGTTAATGTATGATGGAGAGCTTAATGCAGAGAAATTGAATCATTGGATTCAACAAATTGAAGTATATCACAGGGTTCAAAACATTGTAGACAGATAAACAAAAGTCTAGCTAGCTACTCTCCAACTGGGAGGCACAACACTGATCTGTTTGGAGAGTAAGGGATATTAAAATTATATTTTCTTGGTATGAATTCATAGCCGTGTTAAAGAAGCAATTTTATCCTTTAGGGTATATGCAACAAGCAACAATGGATTGGCAGAATTTAAGGCAAAATAAAGGGCAAATTGTGCAAGATTATACTTTAAGAGTTTAGAAAGAGGGTATTGACATTGGGCATTTCTCTTTATATGCAAGAAATTCTTTTGAAGTATTTTGGTGGATTGCATAGCTATTTGGGACATATTAATTTTATGTTTAATCCAACTAATCTTGAGGAAGTTTGTTTCCAAGCCATTGATATTGAGTGAAGGGAATGTCAAGGACAATTTCTCCAAGAAATCGATTCAGCCAGTTTGTAATGTCCCAAACTAGATATCACAATAATCTTCACAATTACTATCGAGGTATTTTTAACAAACACTATGCAAAAATGAGACTGCCAATGATTTTCTGTTAATTATTAATGTAAGGACATTTTGTCAAACACATTGCATACAATTTAACACGAAACCCTTGTTTGATAGTAAGCACAAGCAACAAATTCAGTCTTATTATATTAAACATGAATCTGAATATACATGAGAAGTTGAGAACTTGTTGAGCCAACAACAAGATAGCACAAATGGCTGAAGATATAAATGGTTGACAATGACCTCTCTAATGAATTTGTTGATGCCCAATGAGGAACCTGGATGGTTCGTCCTTCAATACTAGCTAGGGTGGAGTCTTTCACCACTGGAGACTAGTTATTTTAATCAACTAGGGTGGGTAATTGCTCCACCAAAGAGGATCACGCTCAAGGTTATAAACCCTCAAACAAGCTCCAAGTGCCAAAGTAAACAATCCATTAGATATCCAGACATGCCTAAAGAATGATCTTGTGCTCCCTTTTATAATCTCTAGCCATCCCAATACCATGGGTAAGTCTTCCGTGGATACGAATACCATGGGCAAGTATTCCATGGGTGCCAATACCATGGGTACCAATACCATGGGCAAGTAATGTGACTTTATAAAGTTCCCCCTTGTTCTCCAGACCACTTTTTTATTCTAATCAAATCAATTGTTTCTTGACAGTGATCACTTAGAAAAGGGACACGACAGTCCCCCCCTCCTTGAGATTGCTTGTCCTCAAGTAATGCTATAACTTGCATATCAATACCTGGGTCCTAAATGCGCCACTGTGTCACTCCATACCACTATACTATCCAACCATCAATAAATCCCTTGATACTTGGGTCCCAAATATACCACTGTATCATCCGGCCATAAGTGGGTCTACTGTAGTGTGAACCATCCCTCAGAATCATCCTTGGTGAATTTGAAGGGCATATCTCCTCATGTGCTAGTGGGGGTGTCACTGTTGTGCTAATCACTTGTCCTTGGAACCCAATACACCAAATGGAGAGCATACTCATCATACTATATCCAACATTGTGTCATACCAATGCCATCCCACCTGAAAAGATATCGTCGATGCACATTGGAGATCTTGCTGTCTTGGTCACTGAGAGTATACTCATCATTCTGTAGGTGTCCATCCCTCAACTTAGTGGCAAACTTGTTCTCTAAATTCTCCATCCCAAGTGGAATGCTCAATTTCTATATGCTGCTTGTCTCTTGGATAAAAGACTTGTAACGATGTCATCCCCACTTTCCATAAATCCGATAGTGTGTACCATTCTATCAAAAGATTTATATGATTTTGTTGCCGATGATATCCTTCTTCGACTGAATCTGAGAAATCGTGGTTGCATCAAATGAACCCTTGACTTTCTGTCAAGCTTTGCCATGTGATGATGTGATCCACCTGGCTCCCATTGCTTATTTGGGAGTCTGCCATCCCAAATATGTGATGGCTCCTGCTGTGCTATGCCTTTGGTTAGAATTGTCCTCCCAAGAAACATCAACTCAGTGGGATACCAATGCATAGTCTCCCTCCATTCCCATTGAAATGGACTTTTGAAATAGGAAGTATCCATAGCCTCCCATGGAATGTGCCTTCCATCATCTTTAGTTATCAGTAACCCCTGAAAAAGTCCATAGCCTCCCATGGAATGTGCCTTCCATCATCTTTAGTTGTCAGTAACCCCTGAAAAAGTCCATAGCCTCCCATGGAATGTGCCTTCCATCATCTTTAGTTATTAGTAACCCCTGAAAAATTCCTTGTGTATAAATGCCAACACAAGGAATATTCCCACCATGTTGATTGTTGGCACTATTTTGTTTGCCGTCCGAGTTACTGTGTGCGGTGCGCTCAACAAAATCCCTGCTAGGTAATGACCCTTGAGGCAACACTTGTGGAATAGGCGAGGTCTCACCCGAGGCATCTATGGGGGGTTGGGAGAACTAGGTTTCTATAGCTTGAAGGGGAATGGGAATTTGCCCTGCCCATCATCCTATCTTTTCCAATCCCAAGGTTACATGTATAACACCTGTTGTAGTTATTAATATCGAACACAAATCATTCTCAACAACAAAAAATAAAAAGAAAAGGGGTGCACCAATTAGCCTTAACCACACATTATGTTCATTCAACCTTTAATAACACAACTAAATGCCACACACACATGTGATTATCATTCAACCACATACCACAAATGTAAAGTCCAAATATCATTCTATTACCAAAATTGGTGCCAACCATATTACATCAACTCTTTACTACAGGGTTCCTCTTGGCTCACTAGCCTAGTTCATTGTTACATATTTATAGAGTTACCAGCCAATCATCTCGCTAATTAGCTGACTAATTGACCAACACACAGAGAGGAACAGAGCAACAAAACATGACAACATAGAACAGAACAGAGCAAAACAGAACATAACTCAAAGCCCCAACCTTAATCCCGTCGAACTCTATCGACTTATACAAGATTACATGCATCAGAATTACCACGGGTAGTTAATTCCAGTAAAACTTGTACTATGGGTAATTAAACTGTAATTGTACTTCGCCTCTGTGAGAGCCTTTGTAAAGTGGTCTGCAACTTGATCATCTGTTGAACAATATTGCACTTCAAGAACATGGTCATGAATGAGCTTTCTGATGAAGTGCATGTGTAGTTCAATGTGTTTGCTGCGTTGATGTTGGATTGGATCTTTGCATAGTTGAATGGCACTTTGATTATCACACCAAAGTGTAGTTGGATGCTGCTGCTGAAAGCCAAACTCTGATAGGATCTGACAAAGCCACAAGGCTTCCTTACTAGCTTCTACGACACCATGATACTCTGCTTCTGCTGAAGAAAGAGAAATGGCACTTTGTTTCTTGCAAGCCCATGTAATAGGTCCTGAACTAAGAGTGAACACATAACCTGCAGTAGACTTCCGATCATTAGGGTCACCAGCCCAATCGGAATCAGTGAAACCAACCAATAGAGGAGATGCTTTTGCACTGTAATGAATCCAAACTGAACTGTACCTCGAACATAACGAAGTATTCTTTTAGTTGCTTTCCAATGAATTTCATGTGGGTTTTGCATAAACCGAGCAATAAGGCCAACAACAAAGGAAAGGTCAGGATGAGTATGGGTCAGATACAAAAGTTTTCCTACAATTTGATGGTATAAGGTAGCATCAACTTCAGGGGAAGTACAAGTGACTGAAAGTTTGGCTCCAGACTGAAAGGGAGAAGGGGCTGGCTTACAGTCTTCCATGTGAAAATGGCGTAGAAGATCACAGGCATACTTGGACTAGGAAAGGGAAATACCTTCCTTGGATTGCAAGACTTGAAGACCAAGAAAATAATGCAAGTGTCCTAAGTCTGTCATTTCAAACTTCCTTTTAAGGTTGGACTTCACATGGTTTATAAGGTTGGGATCACTACCAGTAAGGATAAGATCATCAACATAAAGAACAAGAATGATAAGAGACTTGCCCACTTTCTTGGTGTAGACAATATTGTCAGAATGACACCTAGAAAAGCCAGTTTCTAAAAGAAAGCTATCCATTTTGGCATACCAAGCCCGAGGGGCTTGCTTGAGACCATAAAGGGATTTCTTAAGCCGACATACAAGACTGGAATCTGTTTGTATAAAGCCAGTAGGTTGTTCCATATAGATTTCCCCATGCAAGTCCCCATGCAAGAAGGCAGATTTAACATCCATCTGATGGGCTTCCGATTTGAAAGAGGCAACAAGGGAAAGAACAAGGCGGATAGAGTTCATTTTGGCAACAGGGGAGAAGGTTTCAGTAACCCTTAGCAACAAGGCGAGCTTTATGCTTATCAACTTCCCATCTGGTCCATACTTGGTTCTGTAAACCCGTTTGCATCTAATAAGTTTTCGTCCCTTTGGAAGAGGAACAAGATCCCATGTATCATTTGCCAATAATGAACGATATTCTTCATTCATAGCTGCGTCCCAATCTGGATGGCCTGAAGCTTCTGCTATAGGTGTCAGGATTATAATTCGCTGAAGCTTGAGCCAGTAAAGAAGAGGCTCTATCGAATTGAGAACGTGTACGTCGTTGATCTGTAGGATCATTGGTAAGAGCACCTGCTACATCCCGAGTAGCACAAACCATTTTGGAAGTTGAGGAGCTGAAGGAGGATCCTAAGAAGGTGGGGGAGGATTGTCATCCTCACTGTCATCATCTGAAGAAGAAATATTTTCAGAAGTAGAAGGGATAGAGAGAGGTGGCACATCCGCCGAACTAGGCTCGTAGGCCGATATATTTTCAACAAACTTTACATCTCTTTTAATGATAACATTATTCGACTTAAGTGGAATAAGTCTATATCCTTTGACATCTTCAGAATATTCAACAAAAATACATTTTTCACTCTTAGGTTCTAAAGCTTTATGTTTCTCATCTGGAATATGGGCCAATGCTTCACTTCCAAAAACACGAAAGTGACTTACATCTGGTTTAATTGAGCTCCATGCTTCTTCTGGAGTGATATTCTTTAAAACCTTAGTAGGAGTGCGATTTACTATGTAATTTGCACAGTTAATTGTTTCTGCCCAAAAATTAAGACTAATTCCTTTAGATTGAAGCATACAATTAGCCATTTCCTTTAAGGTGCGATTCTTCCTTTCAGCTACACCATTTTGTTGTGGAGTATATGGAACAGTATGTTGCATTTGAATTCCATTCTCAGTGCAAAAGTTGATGAATTTGTTGTTAACATATTCTCCGCCATTATCAGATCTTAGCTTAAGAATTTGATGTCCAGACTGTTTTTGAACAAAGGCCTTAAAGGCCAAGAACATGTTAAATACTTCACTCCTGAGTTTTAAGAAGTATACCTAACTGCGTTTGGAGAAATCATCAATGAAAGTTGAGAGATACTTGTAGCCAGAGGATGAAACAACTGGAAGTGGACCACATAAATCACTATGCACAAGCTGTAAAGGGGTTGAGGCGTGACAAGAGGCACGTTTTTCAAAACTATCCCGATGATGTTTTCCGAGTACACATCCGGAACAAACACCATCTCTGCAAGATACCATTGGAAGACCTGTCACTAAAACAGTGCGAAACACGCATGTAAAAGAATATTGAATCAATTGATTAATCATGAGCAAGCTGAAGCTCAATAATAATACAGAGATATTTACAATAATAGAAACATCAAGTTTCTATGTAGAATATGGAAACAATCAGTGTCATCTAAGAAACTGCTAAAAGAATAAAAATAGCAACAGCTAAAAGAATGAGCATTAAATACTAAATAGGAATATTCTAATACCCTCCCTTAATGCTCAATCTATTTACAACACCAATAGACCCTCTGAATTTTACAAATTTATCAGGACCAAGAGACTTGGTGAAAATGTTGGCGGGCTGCTCTGTTGTGGGAACATATTGCAACTGAACTAAGCCGTCTTCAACAAGCTGGCGAATGTAGTGGCAATGAGTTTCCACATGCTTTGTTCGTTCATGAAAGACTGGATTCTTGGCAAGTTTGAGCACTCCCTGATTATCACAAAACAAAGGAGTAGGCCCTGTCTGAGAAACATGCATATCTGCAAGCATACGTCGAAGCCAAACTGCCTCACAGGATGCCTTAACTGCTCCCCGATACTCTGCTTCTGTTGAGGAGAGAGCCACTGCCTGTTGCTTTTTACTAGTCCAAGTAACAGCACCAGATCCTAGACTAAACACATACCCAGCTGTAGATTTATGGTCATCAACCGAACCGGCCCAGTCAGAATCAGTGTAACCACTGAGTATAGGATTGGAACTTCGAGTGTATAGGAGGCCATAATCAGAAGTGCCACGCACATATCGTAGCACACGCTTTGTTGCTATCCAATGATCAGCTTTAGGAGCTGACATGAAGCGGGAAATGTAGCTTACTGCAAAACTGATGTCAGGTCTGTTAGCAGTAAGATAGATGAGACTGCCCACTAATTGCCTGAATAAAGTTTCATCCACAAGGGGAGAGGATGACTGTGCTGAAAGTTTGAGCCCTGGTTCCATAGGAGTCGTGGCTGGTTTGCAATCCTCCATTCTGAACCTGTCCACAAGATTTTTGGCATATTTTGACTGAGAGAGAAAGATCTGATTTTCAGTCTGCCAAACTTCAACCCCCAGACAGTAATGAAGAAGTCCCAAGTCTGTCATCTCAAAAGTTCTGCATAAATCTTGTTTGATCCCATTGATCAAATGTACAGAGCTGCCAGTAATGATAAGGTCATCCACATAGACAACCACAAACAAGATATCATCACCAGTATGCTTGATATACAGGTTTGCATCAGATGGGCTCCGCTGAAAACCCTGATTTGTCAGGTACTGATCAATTTTCATGTACCAAGCCCGAGGAGCTTGTTTCAATCCATAGATTGCTTTAGCTAACCGACACACTTTCTGTTCTTGACCAGCAACCTTGAATCCTGGAGGCTGCGTCATGTAGACTTCTTCTTGGAGATCACCATTCAGGAAAGCACTCTTTACATCCATCTGATGAACTTTCCAATTGAACTGAGCTGCTAGGGCAAGCACAAGCCTTATGGTACTCATCTTGGCTGTAGGAGCGAAAGTCTCCTCATAGTCGATGCCTTCCTTCTGTGAGAACCCTCGAGCCACAAGACGAGCTTTATACTTGTCTATGGTTCCATCAGCTTTATATTTCACTTTATACACCCATTTGCAGCCTATGGGTTTTTTCTCTGCAGGAAGATCAAAAAGTGTCCATGTATGATTCTTCTGAAGACTCTGGAATTCAGCTTCCATAGCCTGTTCCCACTCAGATGTACCCTTAGCCTCTGAATAGGTTTGAGGCTCAAAAACACTGTGTAGGTTAGCCATAAGAGCAAAATTGACTGTAGACTGTTGTCTGTTCTTATGTCTAGAAGTTCTACCTTCAATGAGCTCATCATCCCGGAGATCACCAATGGTTTTAGCCCACCATTTAGGCTGAAGAGTAGAAGAACCAATATCAGGAGTAGAGGAACCAATATCAGGAGGAGGTGGAGAAGACTCAAGAGCAATAGGGGCCGCAAGAGGAGGGTTATTTTCTGGAGGAAGCTCAGATAGAGTATTATCAAATACTGATGCTACATCATCCCTCCCATCAGGTGGACCGACCGGAAGAAGAACACTGTGAGGCTGATCCTCAGAACACTGTTTAGAAGAAGAAGACTGAAAGAATCCTCTGTCCTCATCAAAGACTACATCCCGACTGAAGCTAAGACGACCAGTGGCTATATCTATCAGCCTATAGGCCTTGTGATGATCACTGTACCCTGTCATCATGAGTTTCTGACTTTTGGAATCCAACTTAGAGCGCTTAGCAGCTGGAATCCAAACATATGCAACTGAGCCAAATACTTTGAGATGACTGATCTTAGGCTTATGGCCAGACCAAACCTCTTCAGGAGTCTTCCCTGTCACAGCATGAGTGGGTGATCGGTTAAGAAGGTAAACAGCAGTAAATACTGCTTCAGCCCAGAATCTGTTTGGAACACTCCTGTGTTGTAACATGGAACGAGCCATTTCAACAACCGTGCGGTTGCGGCGCTCGACAACACTGTTCTGCTGAGGAGTGTAGGGTGCGGTTAACTGACGTTTGATGCCATGAATATCACAGAAATTGGCAAAAGCTGAAGAACAAAATTCCCCCCCATTGTCGGTCCTAAGAGTCATGATGTTACAGCTACTCTTTTTCAACTAAGATTTTAAACTTCTAAAAGGTACTAAGTGCATCAGATTTATTTTTTAGAAAATACACCCACATCTTTCTACTGAAATCATCTACAATAAGTAAAAAATATTTGCAAGCAGTGATAGAAGCTGTATTCATAGGACCACAAATATCAGCATGAAGTAGCTGGAGTACCTTAGATGCGTGCCAAGATTCTCCATTCTTGAATGAAGACCGATGTTGCTTTCCCACTTGACAGGCGCCGCATACCCCCAACTGCTGAGTCTGAATATCAGGTAATCCTGATACAAGTCCCTCCCAGGAGAGCTGAGAGAGATACTGCATATTTAGATGCCCATATCGCTGATGCCAAAGAGTACTGATGGGAGAGACACGGGCTGCTAGAGCCACTTCTGGAGAGTCACCGGTGTCAAGTAGCCTATATAGACCATGGTCCTCTAGGCCAACAGCAACTGTTAGACTAGTCTCCCTGTCAATAATGGAGCACTTGTGTGCACTGAACACAACATCAAGCTGAGGAGAATTCCTCATAATCTGGCTGACAGACAGCAGATTAATTTCCATACCAGGAACATAGTATACATTCAGAAATATGAGTGTGCGCCCACCAGACTGAATTTGAACTGTACCTCTGCCAGCTATTGTGTACTTTTCACCTCCGCCAAAGACCACGGAATCACTGAAAGGTGAGAAGTCAATAAACCAGTCACGCCTGTGAGAGAAATGGCGTGATGCACCAGAATCAATGTACCATGCAGAAGAAGGAACATGATCTGAAGACCTTTTAGCCATAAAGGCGTAAAAAGCTTGATTTCCTTCTAACATCAGATTGGTGAGCGTGGCCATTTTCCCAAAGACAATACAGAAGTCCAGCAAAAAATATATCTCCACAGTCTAAAAAAATAGCAGATTCCACTGCTGTAGCTGTACCCTTCTTTCACAAGTCTTACACTGCTGTTTGAAGTGATTTTATTGACTATACAGCTGCCGGTTTAACACAGGCTGCAGAACAAATTCTCCACAGGCAGCCTTAACAAATTCTGCGTAGACTGAAGCTGTCCACGCTGTTCTGGTCAAGTTGAAGAGAGAGAGGCTGTGGTATATCCAAATCAATATGGATGAGATTTGGGCTCGACTAATGATGCAATCTGGAACTTTTACGTAATAGCGCAGCGCTGGTAAAATTAACAGCCGCAGTGTGTCTTATCAACGGATGACCTGACGACAATGTTTTGCAATGTCGTTAGTGGTTGGTCATTTATCAGCAGCAACACCACCAATTTGGAACGACAAATCTGAACTCCCGCTGCGAATGGCACCCGAAGACGGTTCCAAAACGGACACTTTTCAGCACTATCCGCAAAATCTGCGATATGAAGCAGCCGGCTCTTTACACCTGTTTCTTTGAAATCGGCGGTGGCCGCTCAATCGACCCCACGCGATACTTGGTTTTCGATTCCACAACTGCAGCGATACCCTCTACCGCTCTTCACAATCTCGTTCTGCTCAATTGACTCCACGTCCTTCAGTTTGGTGCTCCCGGGGCCAATCGTTGCGGATATGAGATAGCGTATTCACCGCGAATTTTCCAAAGCTCGCAGAATTTTCAAAAGGCCACCAATTCGAATTTGGAACCGTGACTGTTCCAAACAGCAGTTCTACAGGCCCCAAAAAAAAAATTGAAGTCGATCGACACAGTGTACAATCTGGACTTGGCCTTCACAGTGAACTGCTCTAGCGAAGGGTCGTCCGAGCCCAGCGTCGCACTCTTACTCCCACCGCGAGCCGCTCGATCACGTTCCTCCGACGTTTAGTGCAAAAAAAATTGAATTCAAACAACGATGAGGCGGGATGGGAGTAGTAGTTCGCCAGTACGAAGCACGAGGGCAGTATATCAAACCTCTAAAACGACACCAGAAACCCTCACGAGACCACAGGAGGGTAACTCAAATAGCGAGAAGGCAAATTTCGAAAAGAAGCATGAAATTTTTCAAACAACTGAAAAATTATTTCGAGAAAACGAAGCTTCGAGGTCGGAGAAAGTGTTGACGAGGATACCCGTGCCGCTGGAAAGTGCCTTCACGTGGTTCTGTCGAATACGTGAGCGGAAATACTTGAGCAAACAAAAAACGAATTAATCTTTGATTTCCGCTACCGCTTCCGGTTTTAATTCACCATCAAAACTCGAACCCGAAGAATAGCAATAGCAAAAACGACCACAGAGAGTATAAGTTTGTGACCCTGGAGTGTGAAAATCCTTATGCCGTTACCATGTTTCTCACTGTAACTCGCACAGTTCTTAAGGAGGGTTTTTATCAGCGTTTTGTCTCACACCAGCAACGCACAGTTGAAAACGAAGGTTGAACACTGATATTCGCAGTGGCTGAGGATTCACGGGCCACGAAATAAACAAGACTTCAAAACAGATAAACTTCAACCGACAAATCGACTGCTAATTTCAAAAATGCCGGATTTTAATTTCAAGACAATTTCACGATTCCGAGCACCGCCACACAGTTAATTCCTCATAAAATGATAATGCAGGAGAAGAATCCCTTTCTGTATCGAGATTGACGACTGTAAGCTTTTATCACAGTGAGCAAAGCCGAGGCTAAGACTCAGTGAAGGCTACCTGGCTTACAGAGGGCTCGACCTTAGAAAGGAATGAAGAGGATAGCTGATCAAGAAATCTACAGACCCTGAGAGCAGTTTCGAAATGAACTACTGAATTTTTCAAACTATGAAAAATTATTTCGAAAAAAAAGAAATCCCTGTGCTCTGATACCATAAAACAGTGCGAAACACGCATGTAAAAGAATATTGAATCAATTGATTAACCATGAGCAAGCTGAAGCTCAATAATAATACAGAGATATTTACAATAATAGAAACATCAAGTTTCTATGTAGAATATGGAAACAATCAGTTTCATCTAAGAAACTGCTAAAAGAATAAAAATAGCAACAGCTAAAAGAATGAGCATTAAATACTAAATAGGAATATTCTAATAGTCACCATATTTTCTTTACATAGATTCTGAAGGGAGTGATAGTTTAAGTGACCAAATTGCTCATGCCAAAGTTTGCTCACTTCATCATTATGAGCAACAAATAGCGAGGGAAGATTTGATGACCCAAAGTTGTTAAACTTATACAACCTTGTAGAATCATCAATAATGCCAGTAGCTAAAATCTGTTGACGATCTCTTAGGTCCTTAATTACAACATCGTGAGGTGAAAATTCAACGATTTTACCTTCACTTGAATGAGTTATTTGATTTACAGATAGAAGGCTGCAGGATAAGCTTGGAACACATAGTACATAATTAAATTGACCATTGTCTAGATGAACAGTTCCAGTCCCTACAACACTAAGAGATCTATCATCACCAACATATATATTTTTGGTGTTACAATCATTTTAAGAAGAAAACATGGCTTTGTTTTTGGCCATGTGATAAGAAGCTCTAGAATCAATGAGCCACTCATGAGAATGAGAAGAAGAAGATACATTTAGTGCATAACCAGACCGAGATGCTTGACAACCACATGCAGAAAGTGCTATTCCTGAAGATGAAGTTGAAGAGTGCTCCAAATGGATGTTATGCTTCTTCATTGCTGCTTCCAAGGCTTCCATCTTTTTAAAGTATTTGGATTCTAAGTGGCCATCTCGATTACAAAAGTGGCAATGTCTATCAATCTTCTTCCCTTTGTTTTTATTTGCCTTATCATTTTGTTGAAATGATTTTTCATTTTGAGGCTGAAATTGCTTAGGACCCTTGTTTGGTTTAGGACCATTCTTTTTAGGATACTGCTTCTTAGGATTCTTTGAATTTGGTTGCTGCTGGGTGGCTAAGGCTTTCTTAGAAGAGTTTCCAAGATTAAGAAGACCAAGATATAAGAGCTTTTCTTGTTCTCTTATTAAAGAATCACAAAAGGCATCAAAAGAGGGGGACTTGTAGTCTTGTCCTTGAGAAATAAAGGCTTCTCTAGTAGAATAGAAGGTGGAAACAAACATAGAGTAAGCTGGTCCCAACTTAGTAAGAATGGAATAGATAAGGCTACCATCTTCTTTTTTAACCTTAACACCTTCCAAGAGAAGTCTAAGGGTCTTGAACTTGGACAAAAAATCTTCAATGGAAGAGAAATTATTGGGGTCCAATGTAAACAACTCATTTTCGAGTTGATGGGCTCTAATTTCATTTTTAATTCCAAAAACTTTAGCGAGCTGTTTCATTGCTTCATTAGGAGTATCAAGTTCTGCGATATGGAATCTAAGGTCTGGAGAAATAGACATCCCTATCAACTCACGTGCTTGATCTTGCCTATTTTCCCATTTCACTGCCTTATCTTCATCTTGAGGTTTGGTTTCTTGGCCTGAGACTATTCTATAAAGACCTTTACTTCTAAGTAAATCCACAATGTAGGACCACCATTGGAAGTAGTTGGCGCTGTCAAGAATAACTTGGCATGGACTTTCCATTTTAACAGAAACTGAAGCTGTAGATGCTGAAACTAAGTGTTCTAATGGAAAGATCTCGAAAAATTAGGCTGATTAAAAAAAATGGCTCTGAAAACGGCTTCCGGATGAAGAATTTATGGCTTTTTGAAGAAAAGTTGTTGAAGATGCTGACGAAGTGCGTGAATGTGCGGAAATGAATGATAATGTTATATTTAAAAAAATCCCCCCCCTTTCCAAACATAAATCTAATTAGCTCACTTTTAATTTTTTTTTATTTTGTGACTCACTTTTATAAATGAGTGAAAGTCACTTTTACAATGGTACTTTATGAGCTACCAACTAAATTGTAACTTAAATAAAAGATAAAGGGACTTTAGAATTATAAGTGATTCACTTTTTATAATGGGTGAGAACACTGTTACATAAAGTAACTTTAAAACATAAGCTACATGTGCTTTTTGAAAAAGTAACTCAACAAAAAGAAAGATTTGAACCCAAGACCTCTATTCTCATAAAGTAACTTTCGACCAAGTGAGCTAGTTTAAAAGGTTAGTAATTTTTGGAAGAGGAAGGGGGGTTTTTTTTTAGTCACTGAAGCTTTGGGGTGCGTGCTTACTTGAGAAAGCTTATTTTTTGCCTACAGAACAAAAACCACAAAACCCAACACGAACATACAAAAAAAAAACCTTATGGTTTGAAGTTAGCTTTACCCGGAAACTAAAAAGTTTCTTTAATGTTTTTGATTTTTTGAGATCACACTAAGGCGCGGCGGAAAAGAGCATACGATGAGAAAAATACTTCCTTTCTGTTTCTAATTTGCTCAGATCGCACAAAGTCGCGGGGCAAAGAGCATACACAAAAATGAAAGGCATAGATCGGGTAATAAAAAACAAAGAGATAAATAGACTGAAATAAATAGAGAGAAAATAACAAAAAACTACAAATAAACATTGTATACCTCCAGATCTTAAAAATGATGTAGCTAGGGCTACCGGAAACCTTTTTGCGTGAAACGAAATGGGTTCCTTACTGGAACAGATGCTCCTAACACAATAGAGCAGTCCTCTCGGCCCGAAAGCAGTCAGAAATAATAGATCTAGGAAACGAAAATCGGATGCAGTTCTACTGGCTTTAGATTTGGATCACCAATGGATGCGGCCCTCAAATTGCTCTGATACCATGTAGGAATTTACAGGGTAAGTTCCTTAGACAGAACACCAAAGGACACTGCTCATAAACAGATCACAAATCAGTACACCAGTGTTCTTGACGTGGTTAAAACCCTCAAAGAGGGAAACAGTCCACGGCCTGAGCCAACGCGACCACTTCAAGCAATTTATTAATAAAAGAATGAAAATTTACATAAACTTCTCTCATGAACGGTTCCCTACAAATGACCCTCCATGCTCTTTAAATAGAGATCATGGACCAATCGGGTGTTAAGCCACGGATCAAGTGTCGGTAATACTGAGGAGAGAATGAACCGTCGGATCACTACATATCATGACCGTCAGATTGTATGTTACAAAAGTACATAGTAAAAAAACACACTTTACCTAACTCTACACTAGACCAAGTTATACTTGACTATTTCCTATGTGTCAGAATATCCTAACATCAGAAGCTTTCTTAACCAAACAACCTCCTTTCCTACTTCACATGCAACCACACATTCTACCTCAACACTACTTAAAGCAATGGGATCTTGCTTTCTACTCATCCATGAGATCATAAGGACTCCCAGACTAAAAGATCCTCCGGTAGTGCTCCTTCCATCGGTCTCACTCCCACACCAATTAGAGTCTGTGAAGCCAATTAGCTTGACTTCTTTACTATCATGCTTTAGGCAGTGATATATAGTGCCACGAAGATACCTCAGTATATGTTTAGCAGCTATTCAGTGATCATGACAGGGCTCCAATTGAAACTGACTAAGAATGTTTACTGCAAAACATATATCTGGCCTAGTATTTACCAGATACATTAGGGAACCCACCAACTGATGATAGGAGGTAGGATCCACGAGACTAGAGTCAGAGTCCCTCAACTTCTTGAGATTGGTGATCATAGGAGTAGTCATCAGCTTGGAATCCATCATCCCGAATTTCTGCAACAACTTGATGATGTACTTTCCTTGCCCCAAATATATCTCCCTAGGTCTTTGCCATACTTCTAAACCTAGGAAATAGTGCATCAGTTGTAGATCCTTCATTTCAAATTCAACTGCCAACATCTTCTCGCATTCTTGAATCTTCGCTCCACACCTGTGATGAATAGATCATCCTCATATAGTAAAATAATGACGGGCTCATCATTCACGACCTTGATGTAGAGATTCAGATCAACGAAACTCTTCACGAACCCAATTTTAAGTAGATATGCATCCATCCTTGCATACCATGCCCTAGGTGCTTGCTTCAAACCATATAGGGCCTTCTTAAGTTTGCAAACATGAGAGTCCATGCTATTAGCTTCAAAGCCTTCGGGTTGTTCGATGTACACTTCCTCATCAATTGTCCCATTCATAAATGCGGTCTTCACATCCATTTGATGGATATTTCACCCCATTGTAGTAACCACTGAAACCAATGATCTAATGGTGGTGTACCTTGCTGTGGGTGCAAAGGTTTCTTCATAATCAATGCCTTCCTTTTGAGAGAAACCCCTTGCAACGAATCTTGCTTTGTACTTGTCTATACTTACATCAACAACATGTTTGATCTTATAGATCCATTTAGATGTGACAACCGATTTGTCACAAGGTCTAGGAACGATTTCCCAAACCGTATTCTTCACGATGGATTGAAATTCTTCCTGCATTGCTTTCTTCCAAACCTCTTGATGCGAAACTTCCTTGAATGTAGATGGTTCGACTTCAATCAATTTCGTCATATATGCAGCATAACCAGAATATCTCTTCGGTCTCTTTCTTTCCCTGAAGGTTCCTTTCGCAACTTCATGTCCTTCAACATCTTCTAATGTAGCTTTCAACCAATTTGGCCTTTTCCTTGTGGTTGGGATGACCACCGATTGAATAGGCTCACTTGGTCCTTCTTCTTCGAGATTTGTAGTAGAGTTTTCATGATGAACTTCTTCTTCTTCAAATATGGGAACTTCTTCGTCATTAGAATCAATAGGAATATCTTTTGATTTCTTGTATGCTTGATTTTCATCAAATATGACATCCCTGCTTACTTCAATATATCTTCCTTCCTTGATATAGACTCTATATGCCTTTGAGGAGAGACTATATCCAACGAATATTCCCTTGATACTTGTAGAATCCACCTTCTTTTGCTTGTCTTTCAGAATATGGATGTATGCTGGACTTCCAAAGATTCAGATGTGATCCACACTCGGCTTTGTTCCTGTGAATACTTCTTTCGGTGTTGTATTATCAAGACTCTTATGAGGACTTCTATTTTGAATGTATACGACTGCCATTGTTGCTTCTCCCCATAAGAATCTTGGTAGGTCTTGATTAAGGAGCATAGTTCGAATGCATTCTTCAATTGACCTATTCTTCCTTTCAACCAATCCATTCTGTTCGGGATAATAGGGAACAATGAGCTCCCTCTGAGTACCTGCTTCCTTACAATATGCAATCAATTCCTTAGAAGTGTATTCCCCACCATTGTTAGACCTCAGAGTTTTTATCTTTCTTTCGGTTAGGGTTTCCACTTCAGCCCTAAACTCCTTGAACTTATCAAATACTTCATCTTTTGTTTTGAGGAGGTAGAGCCATGTCTTTCTAGAATGGTCATCAATGAATGTCACATAGTAGAGATGACCTCCAAGTGATTTGTCAGACATAGGCCCACACACATCAGAATGAATGAGGTCTAATATTTCTTTAGACGTAGTTTCAGTATTATGAAAAGGCTTTCTTGTATGTTTTCCCAAAGAGCATCCCTTGCACACACCTTCGTGATCTAACTTCATATTGGGAATACCATGAACCAATTGACTAAGAGTAGGGATGGCCTTGTAATGTAGATGACCACACCTCTTATGCCATAGCTTAATGGGACTTATTTCCATATGAACCAAAGCTTGAGGAGGTGGTGTAATGACTCTGTAAAGGCTTCCTTCACGAACTCAAGTAACCCTAGCTTTATCAATGTTAGAGTCTTTTCCCCAAACCAAAACTTTTCCATCAACAAAAGCAACTCCTTCCCCTTTATCTTCTAAACAAGAAATAGAAAGCAAATTCTTTTTCAAACCTGGAACATATAGAATGTTGTTGAGGTGAAGCTTCGATCCATTATCCAACTTCAACAATGTTGATCCCAAGCCTCTAACAACATGGATTTTGTTGTCATCCAATTCCACTGCATGAGAATATGGCTCCTTTGATAGTGTATGAAGTTGTTTACTTTCTCATGTCATGTGTCTCGATGCTCCACTATCAATGATCCATGCATTGTCATCATTAAGAGAACTTGTAAGAGCAGTCAAGAATCTTTGTCTTCTGACCTTGTTGAATAAGTAGTAGATGACCTTTTTGATCTTAGCTTCCACCAGTGTTGATACCCATTCTTATATAGTTCATCAAAGAGGGAGAATCCATGCTAACAAAGTGATGTTTGACTTTTCTTGACCTTAGCTATGATACCATGTTGGAAAATCAAAGCAATTATATTAGGGTTTGGTTCTCCTTTCTTGATAATTACTTGTGAGTGTGTTGTCTTCTTTTACTTCTTTACTATCTTATCTTTCATCAAGCAATTACCATATTATGTGTTTATGAAGATCACAAAACAAGAGGCACAAGATGTAGGCACTATGCCAGGGCAAAACCCCCCTCGAGGGAAAACCCAATCAAGAAAATTCTTCCTTTCAATAGTATTCTTTGAGATTCTTCACCCTAGACAAAGACCAAATCTTCCCTCCATTCCAAGCCAACCTCCCAGATCTTCAACCTCCTTTCCAACAACTTCGACTAGGCAGCAACTTCCAGCATCAAGCAGCGTCCTGCATCAGCGAAACTTGGAAGGCTCCGATCTCCCAAACTATGGCACGAAACAGAGAGAGAGAGGCACCAAAAGTTTGATTTTCTTCTTTTCCTTAGATTTCCCCAAACTCGCACTTCTTTCATCTTCCTTAGCCCCACTTTGTCCTACTTCGCACTTCTCCAGCTACTCTTGAGATATCGAACGAGCTTGAGATGAGATGCTCCAAATGACTTCGACTTGCTTCTATTTATAGGTTCCATGTGAGGTCGAATTAGGTTCCTTAGGCCGACTTGATCTCTTCTAGGCCGACTTGGTGTGGAGGATACATAAATCATATTTGACTCAATAGTAAACCATTTTACATGATTCAAAAGCCCAAGAAGGGTCTCTTTGAATATACAATGACTCTATAAACTCAATATTAATCTTAGGAGTCCACAATGGGGACTTTGACTAATATAATGATGACCCAAGCATGAAAGCCATGCTTTAATAAGTCATTGTTACAATAATAAAAAATCTTTTCTTTATTCTTTTGACAAGTACATTTCATGATGACTCAAATACATTAAATGAAGACCAAACCTAGTTACAATTTCCAACACTATTGCCTCTACCTGTGCACGCGCAACCAAAACTGCTCCAAAAGTTGTCTCCAATAGGTTCCCAACAAACACACCTCTGGCCATTGACTGTTGTTGCTACTATCGATGGCAGGAATCTCTACAGAAACAAAGGCCTTTTCCCCATGAAAGTTTATATGCCGCCTCTCAGCGCATGAAACACAAGCTTCTTTTGGATGTTGTGGTCCACCCGTAGGTGACCACTCCGACACTGTCCTTCAAAAATTTTCTGCAGACAAATATGCAAGCAGTGCCATGATAGTTAATCTGATCCAACCATCCTTCCCCCTTTATAATATCTCTCAGAGCGGTTTCCCTCGTATCCCACAGTGTCATATACTCCTGGAAATTCCCTCGACGATCAATCGAAACTCTTGACATCTCATTGTCCCCTAACACAGCTCTAATCTTCCTAAACTTCCAACGATGCCTAAAACTACACCGTACCCTACCCTCAACTCTCTCCCCACAAAACCCATGCTCCATTCTCACTATTGTATTGAATAAATAACTCCATCCCTTGTCCTTATGTAACCAATTGGCTGCATTGCAATGCTTGACGATCGCATGGTCACAGGTTCTCACTCTGTATCATGATGCCAATCGTTGACTCCTAGATATGACTTACTAAAAAACTACCATGGCACCAGGGGAGGAGATGGCGGACGTATGATTACATGTGGTAATCGTCCCATGTTACCTCAAAATTGTGAGGTCCATTTGTATGAAAATCCTCCAATCTGTCGCTCCATTACTCGATGGGCTGATAAGCTGACGTGTTGTTGACGGGCCGCGTGTCAATTCTAGCCACACATTCTCCCATATCACTTCTCTGTACTATTGTTGATGGCTGTATCAAACTACTACAATGACCAATCATTTTGCTTGACTATCCCATCCTTCATCACTTAATGTCTCGGCATGTGGATTTAGGGATGGGGCCTGCCCTCAACACTGCGCGCTGCTCCCACTGTAATATTCTTGCGTTTGTTGAAAAATGTAACTAGGTTTGGTCTTCATAATGACATGTGTAATTATGATTTTATGTAATTGATGTAAAGAAGAAAATAAAATTATTTTTGTAATGCTTGAATCATGGGTTTCATGATCAAGGAATTTTATTTTAGTTAAGGTTCCCATTGTGAGCCTTTAGGTTTTTTCATCAAGTCATAAAAGTCTATTGAGTCAATGTCATGTATGGAAGACCCTTCTTGGGCATGTTACAAATATATGTGAGTCATTGAAAGAGTCAAAGAGACCCTCCAAGACCAAGCTCAAGCACCTCCATCAAGTCGGCCTTAAATGAAATAATGAAGCTACACCAAATGACATGTCGGCCTAGGAATCTATCAAGTCGGCTTATTTCTCATGGGCAAACCACTATAAATAGGTAGCTCGGCCTCCATTTGGAAGATATATTTTCGGTCAAGGAGAAATTTGAAATAAGTGCGAAAATCACTAGGAAAGGAGCTTCATAACCAGCAAAGAGAAGGAAGGGAAGAGCAAAGTTGTTTGGGTCTGTTTTAGGGCTGATATCTCCACACGTGCGAAGGAAAGGAGGATCATCTGCTGCAGAAAAAGGGTCGAAGGTCTCACTGCTGTCCTAGAAGCCGAATCAAGGAGAAAGAGAAGTAAATCCTCAAGCCGAGTTGAGGAAGGTTAGTCTCCCTCTCAAGCGAAGAAGGTTGAAGGTGAAAGTTTCTCAAGGACCGAATTTAGGGCTTTTAAAGTAGGGCCGAAAAGTTGCAGGTCTGATTCAAGAAGCTGAGAAAAGGAAGCCGAGATCTGAAGGGTTGTCGAGGAAGAAGGAAGAAGCAAGCAATTGACCATTGTTGACTCAAGTAAGAAGAAGAGGTCAAAATAAGAAGCTTGGTGACTTGGTCTTGGAGAGGTCAAATAGGTCAAGGGTCTTGGTCTTGGTATTCGTCAATTGAAGTCTCTATAAGAAGAAGAATTCGTTTGGGTTTTCCTCTCAAGTGGGAGAGGTTTTGGCCCTGGATAATTGCTTATATTCTGTGTCTCTTGTCTCTTTATTGTTTATGCTTTGGTAGCTGTTTGATGAAGAAGAACACTATAATAATCTAACTAAAGAGAAGATCATAATCTAATGAAGTAAAAAGCATTCACAAGCAATTATCATTAGAAGAGAATCCATCTTATCTTGATGCCCTAAATTTCTCAATATGGTATCAAAGCTAAGGTGACAAAATCACGGAAAGGTCATCTCATCAAGGGACACGCAAGCATTCAAGGACAAAATATCGAGGAAGGCATCAAAGCGAATCTAGAAGATCATCCTAAAGTTAAGTTCTACAAAGAAGTGTCAAAACCCTAGATCGAAGAAGAAGTCTTCACCAAAAGAAGTTCTGGGATTCTTGCTCAAGACATCATCAAAGAAAAAGACCCTATTTCGACACAAGAAAGGAAGAACTTGGCTCATCCAAGGGTAGATAGATCAAAGGCATTGTCACATCAAAGATATCAAAGCAATCTCCCTCTCTCTGAAGTGTTATCTCAAAAGGAAATCTTTATCTTTGAAGAAGATCATACAAGGTGCATCAAGCTATCATCAATCATCATTAACAAAGGGATCAAGTTGAAGAGTTCATCTTCACTTGACAAGTAAGTATCTTTATTTCTATAAATTAAATTTAGTAAAATGACTTCATTTTGCAAGGAGATCAACAAGTTGGTTGGGTCATCGAACTTCCTTGCATGGAAAAGGAGGATAGATTTAGTCCTCAAGGAAAATGAAGTTATTGATCATGTCAATGGCAAGGTCTCCAAACCATCTGAAGGGAAAGCACTATCAAAATATATGAAAAAGGGTCTAAGGGCTCAAAGGATCCTTATAAAATCCATCAAGGATTCCCTCATCCCATATGTAGTAGAGTTGGAGACATAAAAAGGGATATATGATAGGTTAGCAGAATTATTCTCTGAAAGCACGACAAGAAAAATCATATCACTGAGATCTGATCTATGCAAATTGAAAGCATCAAAGGATGAAGGGATATCTACATGTCTCACAAAAGCATCTCTAATAAGGAATCAACTTCAAGATCTAGGAGAGATGATATCCGATAAAGAAATGATTACCATTGTTCTAAATGCTCTAACTAATGAACAAGGAAACCTTGTATCAAAGGCCTATGAAGAGGAGAAAGCTATCCCATTCAATAATTTGTGGTCACTATGCAAGAGTGAAGAAAACAAGTTAAAGGCAAAAAGTGATACAAATGAGTAGGGTCAAACATTTGCTGTCGTGTTAAGAAGCAAAGGGATATTTGGCAAGTTTGGTCCTCAAAAAAAGAAGAAGATCAATATGTCTCAGATCCAATGCTATGGATGTCAAGGATATGGGCACTTCAAGAGAGACTGTCCTAAGCTCAAGAAGGACAACAACAAATGAAGAAGGGAAGAAGCCCATATCACTAAAGAAGAGGAAGAAGCTAAAAAGAAGAAATTCAAGGAGGAAATAAAAGATCTCCACTATTATTGAGATAAGTTTTCCTCACCTAGTTCTTCTCAAGTTTTTGTTTTTCTGTTATGGAATATAACTATCATGATAGGAATCATTAGAAGCATGATAGGATGCATCATGGTATCATAGAAGCATTGAAAGCAAGAGCTCATGACATCATCATAAAAAAGCATGAAAGATAGCTGAAGTCTATGGCAGTCACCCATGGAAAGATATAGCTCTTGGAAACCTCATTAGAAACATAAGTGGTACTTATGGGAAAAGAAAGAAAAAGTTATCTAGTACAAACCTCATCATACATCAGTCAAAAGGAAACATTTGCTGGATGAGGATACTCAAGATCCTCTATCGGAATCTTCGGTTCACCAATCAAAAGGAAGCAAGGGTTTCATCAAGAATTCCAACTTGTGGAATTCATGGTATGATGACAAAAGAGGTGAAGTAGATGAAGGGATTGAAGTTCTTTCAATCAAGGAAGCTATGGAAGGAAGTCTGGATGATCTAAAGAAAAAATTGAGGTATATATGCTTGTATTCGATATTGTAGAGTCATGTCATATGGTTGTAGGTAACATGGATGAATGCTCTATCACGAGAGCATGATCAAAAGAAAGCATCTCCTCCTTTGAAAGGATGCAAGAAGGCATGTGTCACACATTGTCTAGATGAAATCAACATAATATGTCCCCATATGGAATATGAGGTGGTTGACAAAATTGGAGGAACTATGACTGGAAGTTTCAAAAAGGAAATGTGTGAATAAAGAAAGGAAGAGATCATTCAATATGCATCTATGAAAAAGGCAATCAACATTCGAGGACTGAGAGATTTGACTAGGATATCTCCATGGAAGATATGAAGTCGTTGATGAAGTTTGAAAAAGAAAGAGACCCTTGACAATATATATCTTTTGGAGATGTGTATGCAGGATGCTGATGCGAACTAGAAGATGTCATGATGAAAGACCATCACAAAGGTAATTTTGATTTAATGTTCATTCCTTAATTTTTTGAATGATATTTGGATGGGCTTATGCAGGGCTGCCAAGGGAAGAGTCATGGATATCTTCCAACATTGATGTCCATGTAGTAGGAGGAAAGATCCTCAAAGAAACATGGCATGAAGAAAGGCAGATATGAACTGATGGATCACTTTCCGATGAAAGGAATAATGACATGATTGACTCATGGATGAAAGTGATGGATGGTTTGTGCCCTACAAAGAAGTCCCAAAACATGAAAACTCCTGAATAAAGAAAAGAAGTTCATGACATCGTGAGGAGGAGTTCTTCAAGCAATTGGTTGTCCCATCATCTCCATCCAAAGAGCTGCTGTAGATCCCTAATTAAGAGGTAGTCTGGAAACAAGTTTCTAACTTGGTAGAAACTTGGAAGCAAATTCCTAAGCCAAAAGGGAGCTTAGGTACATTCCTTCCGTAGGAATGAGTACATTCCTTTATTGGAATAGGTATATCCTCCCTAATTAAGAGGGAGAAATAGACACATCATTCTTGTCTTCACTTGGGAAGACAAAATGGAGGATTGGGTAAACATCTGGCATCTGATGCTCTTTGAGGATGAGTTAGGGCATCCAAGATAAGAGTAGTCGTAGAGGACCGATATTCTTTGAGGACTGGGAATCCAAGATAAGAATAGTCCTGGTGGAACATACTCTAAGAGAACCTGGGTGGGGTATGTTCCGAGAGAGACAATGATGAGGGTGTCTATACATCATTGGTCTCGCCAACATTGTGCTTTGATCTTGTGGAGAGATAGAGCTGTTAGTCAAGGCCTTGCTATGTGACAATGTTGGTTGATATGATGCTATACAGATGGGTTACCAATCCGACTCTTCTTATGAGAATTCTTCAGATTGAGAATGTCCAAGTACCTTGTATGGATTATGAATACCTCCCTAGTTAAGAGGGAGTGTTGAAAAGTGTAACTAGGTTTGGTCTTCATAATGACATATGTAATTATGATTTTTTTAAACTGATGTAAAGAAGAAAATAAAATTATCTTTGTAATGCTTGAATCATGGGTTTCATGTCAAGGAATTTTATTTTAGTTAAGGTTCCCATTGTGAGCCTTTAGGTTTTGTCATCAAGTCATAAAAGTCTATTGAGTCAATGTCATGTATGGAAGACCTTTCTTGGGCATGGTACAAATATATGTGAGTCATTTAAAGAGTCAAAGAGAGCCTCCAAGACCAAGCTCAAGCATCACCATCGAGTCGGCCTTAAATGAAATAATGGAGCTACACCAAATGGCATGTCGGCCTAGGAATCTATCAAGTCGGCTTATTTCTCACGGGCAAACCACTATAAATAGGCAGCTTGACCTCCATTTGGAAGATAGATTTTCGGTTAAGGAGAAGTTTGAAATAAGAAGTGTGAAAATCACTAGGGAAGGAGCCTCATAACCAGAGAAGAGAAGGGAGGGTAGAGTGAAGTTGTTTGGGTTTGTTTTAGGGCTGATTTCTCCACAGGAGGATCATCTACCACGAAAAAAGGGTCGAAGAACTCATTACTGTCCTAGAAACCGAATCGAGGAGAAAGAGAAGTAAATCCTGTTAATTTTAGATAACAATGGCATGTTCTGTGTATGCTTTAGCACAATTTACTTCAATGTTCCTTAGCAGCCCCATGACAATTTCCAATTATTTCTAGTAGCAATCACATTAACTTAAACACATTGACAGTAAATGCAAATAGAACATAAAAACATGTGAAGAAGACAAGCCAAGACAAGAGGACACAAGATTTGGCGTATGCCAGGGAAAAACCCCAATGTGGGAAAACCCTTTGATCAAATCTTCTTATTATTATTCAATAGTTCAGAAGAGAGAGATAGAGTACAAATATCAAATTTACTTGCCCAAAATAGTCGTGTCAAAATCAACAGTCAACTGCAGCCCTAACCAGAAAGTCAATGCTGGTCAAAGCATCACCAAAACGTCCTCCAAGCAGCTCAGTCAACAACAGTCCAATCCAGCCTTCCAGGAGAGTCAAAGTCAGCGCAAATCAATTCGGTCAAACCCAGTCAAAAGAGAGAGAAACACTACTGTAATTCTCTATGGTCAAATATGAAGTCAACCTGAAGTCAAATTGTCCCAAACACCTTGATTTCCGTGCCAATAAATGTGGCCTCAAAAGATCGAAATTCTGCCCTGAAATCCGAAGTGAACGATGGTCAAATGAGCCCTGGTCAACGCTAGTTTGTTTTCCTGAAATTTGACTTGTTCTACCTCAAAAGAATTCAACCTCCTGCCACACATGCGAAGTAGAGAGAGGCTGCCTCCAAGCTGTACGAACCAATCAAGAGAGGAGAGAGGGAGGTGTGTGATGTGACGAGTGATGTCCAAATGAGGAGAGAGGTCATTCCTATTTATACAAATCGTTGAGGGTGTGGAGACCCATTCTTGGGCTTTATTTGACTAAGGCTGACCTTGACAATTTGTGCATGAGAGAGAATAAATTCAAAAATTCCACTTCTACTTGTCAGAATGAGATGATCTTTAAATTAAAATTGGACCTCTAGAAAAGAGGAATCCAATGCAATAATCATCTCCATCAAATCTGCAGTCCTAAGGTGGAATTTGGCCCTAGTTGCCAATTTTAACACTCCCTCTCAACTAGGGAGAATTCCACTTGCAAATCCATCTGTCATCATGCCATCGTGTCATCCTTTACCATCTCTGTCATCACTGCCCTGCTCTGCTCTGCTCTATTGAAACATGAAGTAATAATGAAGAAGAAGCGATCGAGAATGAGTCATAAGATCATACCACTCTCCACTGAAAAAAGTCAGTCCTTGATTGCAGATCAAGTTGTTGAACACCATGCATCCTAGTCATAGCCAGTACAACAGTACACGATGCATCCATCGGTAGTGCTATGGTCCCTAACCATCTTTCCCCAACTCATTGGCCAAATGAGAGGTACTTCCCATGAGTCCAGGACTCCATGGGTAGGATGTGTGCATTGATAGGAGAAGGTGAACTACTTATCCTGCTCATATGCCATAGGAGAAGGTGAACCACTCATCCTTTGCATATGTCAAGCGTAGGGGAAGGTGAACCACTTACCCTACGCACATGTCAACCATCATGTGGTATCATAGGGGAAGGTGAACCACTCACCCTACGCACATGTCAATCACCATGTGGTATCACAGGGGAAGGTGAACCACTCACCTTGTATCTAGCACACCACTAGGGGAAGGTGAACCACTCACCCTATTGTCGCTCATAGCTCCAAGAAGTACCCCAAGCCCCCAGGAGCTCCCTGAGCATATTGTCCAACTCATATGGGACCCTCATAGGAGGGTCGTTCCACGACTCCAAGTCTCTATTGGAAGGTTTAAGAATTTGGCCTTCCCCAAAGGCTTTGTGAGAATGTCTGTGACCTGCTCATCTGTTCTAATGTGTTGGAGCCTTATTACTCCCCATTGTATCATATCCCAGATAAAGTGGTACATGATATCAAGGTGCTTGGAGCAGTTGTGGAACACAGGATTCTCTGATAGGTGAATCCCACTCTGGTTGTCGCAGAAGATCACGGTGGTATCCAACACGTGCTCAAATAGCTCACTGAGGAGCTTCCTCAACCAAACAGCTTCACAACAGGTCATACTTGCATCAATCTATTCGGGACACACGGGCTCTTTGTTGATTTTGGGTAGTATCAAATGTGCTCTAGCCATGAAAATTGGTGGAGAGGCTAAAGCACATGAGATCTCCAAGACTCAGAAATCGTTTGGAGAAATTCCACCCAGATGAAGAGATATTAAAATAATTAATATTTTTAATGGGTTCCTAAGTCTAAACTTAGGAAAATGAAAATATTAATGTGTATTAATATAAAATGGGTGAGAAAGTTCCAAGTGATGAGGATCAAGCCAGTTCTAATCTTAGACGTTGATTAGGGACTTACTCTCGGCCGTTGATTTGTCAACAAGAAAAGTATAAGAGGATGCTTGAGGGTCAGTTGGAGAGACACCAAGAGAGATCAAGAATTCGATTTTCTTGGGCAGGGTTCGCTGAGGAAATCGAGTTAGTGATCAAAGTTGTAGTGAGGGGTAGTTCAGCAAGGGATTTTCATCCAAGGCTGAAGAATACATAGTAGAGAGGCAACACAGTGCTGGGAGAGACAACGCGGGCTCTAGAAGGGCTGACACAGAGCTGATGTAGAGGACGCAGAGGCTGACGCAGAAGCCACAGAGGCTGTTGCTGGGCCTTAGAGGCAGCGCTGGAGAGATTCTGTGGGGCAGACTAGGAGCAGATCAACAAATTTTGAGTCGGGAGAGGGTGACACAGTTCCTAGGCAGTGCTTGGAGCAACTTTCGCTGTCCAGCATAGGGAACAACCAGAGTCACAGTGGGGTTTGATCATCTGGTTGCTGATTTGCTAGAATATCTGTCTCCAGATAGAGGTACTATTGTTGAGGATATTCTTTGTTGGGTGAGCCATTTCTGGCACCCTAGTTGTATTCACGAAATCTACTTAATAATAAAACCCTCATATTTGTTGCACCGATTTTCCCGCATAGGGCTTTTCCTAGGACGATTGTCCAAATATAACGGTGCCCCTTGTGTTATTGTCTCAGTTTACATCAGTGCATGATATGTATATTTGTGAAGGCTGCGATAGTGTTTACTTCGATATTTATGCAATTAAATAACTTGTTAATGTAAAGAACAAGTAGGTGATTGAACTAGTAATTGCAGTAGGGGTTTCTGATGTGTTAGATTAAGGAATTTTCACATGGTAATAGAGGCATTGCAAATCATAGGCGACTGAAGACACCAACCAAGAAATTTGAGAATTTGCAGCAGAGAAGCAACTGTCTCGAGAGACAGCGCTGTTCTAGAGCTGAAGAGGCAAGAGGAGGAGTGACGCAATGCAGAGAGTGTGATGCAGAGGCTCATAGAGTGCATGTGTCAACATTATGAGCCTAGAGAGGAAGACACAGTAGTTGGGAGGAGCCAACGCAGTAGCTGCGTCAACCATTAGAGCCAACGCAAAGGTAGAGGAGGGCAGATTAGGCTCACGCAGAGCCACGTCATCTTTTTGAGCCAGGAAGGATTGACACAGTTGGCCGGGAGGAGCAGATTCAACCCACACAAAGATTGCGCAGAGCCTAAAGGGCTCAGATTCTTCGAGTTGCCGGGGCTAAGGGAGTTGTGCAGATTTTGATTTGTGGAGCTGGTGGGATGCTGTTTCTGTCAGTGCAGAACAGTGTCTAAGGAGACTGAACCAAGGTAGAGGGAAGCACTACCTCGACATATTTCTAGCCAAGAAATCTAGATCGGGTTGCAACGATAAAGGAGGATTGGAGAGGAGTGATTTGACAGTTGGCTGGAGGATTTCCGAGAGGGAAATCAGGACCCAGAGTCTAGAGAAGAGGAGCAGAGATGGCAATGAACGGATTGAGGGATCAGGACAGATTGGACAGGGCTTCCAATTTTGTCATCTGGAAGGCCAGGATCCTGGATAAACATCGCATCAAGGACTATGCCTTGAGAATAGTGGTTGTTGACCCTGATGCAAATGAGAAGTATGAGGAGGCCCAGGCGAAGGCGAAATGCATGATCCTAGACGGGGTCAAGGATCATGTAATACCACATATTGTTGAGAAGAACACAGCAAGGGAGATGTTGCAGACCCTGACCACCTTATACCAGGTTATTCCGTGCAACGGAAGATGATATTGGAAAATCAGCTGAGGTCATATCAGATGCAGAAAGGAGAGGAGATAGATCCCTTCCTTCTCAGGTTGCAAGGGATTCACGACCAACTTACTTTCGTGGGGTCTACACCGGATCCAGAGTTCATGGTCAGGACTGCCCTGAATGCAGTCTCCGAGGAGTGGGAGACATTTGTCCAAAGCATTTTGGGCAGAGCGACTCTCCCCAATTGGGAGGAGATGTGGGCAACTCTTCAACAGGAAGAGCTCAGGAGATTGACCAAGGCGGGGAGTAGCGATAAGGGAGTTCGAATCAAGGAGGAGGAGGAGGATGCAACTCTCGCATCAGTAGGACAACAGGGGGTACAAAAGAGGAAGAAGAAAGACATCTCCAAGGTCAAGTGCTTCAACTGTGGGGAGCTGGGACATTATGCCTCTCAGTGCCCCAGGAAGAAAGGCAAGGGAGAAGCTTCCGACTCAAAGGCTGCTCCAGCAAAGGCGGAGAAGGATGTCGAGACTGATGACGATTGTGCCATGAGTGCTCATGCGCCTCTAGAGAAGAGGTGGGGAGACATAGAGCTGTAGTCGAGAGGACTACAAAAGGCGGGTAGGATCCTTGAGGTGCCCAAACTCTTGGATCACATACGGCTACGGGAGCCCTTAACGACAATAGCATGATGACAGGTGTCGGGTGGAGCAAGGTGTGATGGAGCGACAAGGCAGTGCTAGAGTGCAGAAGTCTGTAGCAGCACAGTGGAGGTTGCAGCAGTGCAGTGGCAGCAGAGGGAGCACATGATAGCAACAGAGGTAGCTTCAACATCACGAGGCTTCCAGACTGACCAGGATGTCAGTGTTTGGGTGAAGTTAGTTACTTACTTCTCGGTAACTGAGTTGCAGTGCAACAGTTAGCAATGGCAATGCTATGGGCAACATGATGCAACATGTTGAGAGGGAGCTGCAGTACAAATGTAGCAGTGGCAGCGGCAGTGTCATGGGCAACAGTACAGGAAGCAACAGTGCAGTGGATGTAGGGCTGCAAGCCAAGCATCAGCACAAAGGACCGATGTGAAAGATCAATGTGATGCTTCTATGGTGAAGCATTGCTAGAGCAAATTCCTCGCTAAGAGGGAGTGTTGATTTTGGGTAGCATTAGATGTGCTCTAGCCATGAAAATTGGTGGACATGCTAAGGCACATGAGATCTCCAAGACCTAGAAATCGTTTGGAGAAATTCCAGTCGGATGAAGAGATATTAAAATAATTTATATTTTAATGGGTTCCTAAGTCTAAACTTATGAAAATAAAAATATTAATGTGTATTAATATAAAATGGGTGAGAAAGTTCTAAGTGACGAGGATCAAGCTAGTTCTAATCTTAGCCATTGATTAGGGACTTAATCTCAACCGTTGATTCGTCAACAGGAAAAGTATAAGAGGAGGCTTGAGGGTCAGTTGGAGAGACACCAAGAGAGATCAAGAATTCGATTTTCTGGGGCAGGGTTTGTTGAGGAAATCGAGTTAGTGATCAGAGTTGTAGCGAGGGGCAGTTCAACAAGGGATTTTCATCTGAGACTGAAGAATACATAGCAGAGAGGCAACACAGTGCTGGGAGAGACAGTGCAGGCCCTAGAAGGGCTGACGCAGAGGAAGCAGAGGCCGACACAAAAGCCACAGAGGCTGACGTTGGGCCTCAGAGGCAGCGCTGGAGAGATTCTATGGGGCAGACTGGGAGCAGATCTGCAAATTCTGAGTTGGGAGAGGGTGACACAACTCTTGGAGGAGTGACCTAGTTCCTAAGCAGTGCTTGGAGCAGCTTTCGTTGTCCAACATAGGGAACAACCAAAGTCACTGCGGGGTTTGATCATCTAGTTGCTGATTTGCCAGAATATCTGTCTCCGGATAGAGGTACTACTGTTGAGGATACTCTGTTGGGTGAGCCATTTCTGGCACCCTAGTTGTATTCACGAAATCAGCTTAATAATAAAACCCTCATATTTGCTGCACCAGCTTTCCTGCATTGGGTTTTTCCGTGGACGATTGTCCAAAAATAACAGTGTCTCTTGTGTTATTCTCCCGGTTTACTTAAGTGCATGATTTGTATATTTGTGAAGGCTGCAATAGTGTTTACTTCGATGTTTATGCAATTAAATAACTTGTTAATGTAAAGAATAAGTAGGAGATTGAACCAGTAATTGCAGTGGGGGTTTCTGATGTGTTAGATTCATGAATTTTCACACTCTTACGATCCACCACACTACCAACCCAGTCTGCATCTGAATATCCATGAAGCCTCAAATTCCTAGCAGTATATCTCAGTCCATAGCGGATTGTGCCCCGAAGATATCTCAAGAGATTCTTAGTAGTAATCCAATGAATGTGATGAGGCTCAACCATAAACTGTCTCAACGTGTTCACAAGGAAGCATATGTCAGGACGAGAGTTTACCAAGAACATCAGGGCCCCCATAAGTTGACGATACTCAGAAGGGTTTGCTAATCTGGGTCCAACAACACTTCCACATAGCTTCTTGAAGTTGAGTTCCATTGGAGTAGATACGGACTTGCAGTCCACCATCCCACATCTCTCAAGTAGCTTCACAATGTATTTTCCTTGAGAAAGGAAAATCTCACCTGGCTTTTGCCAGACCTCCAGTCCTAGGAAGTAGTGCATCAGTCTTAGGTCCATCTCAAATTCAAAAGCCAACTCCCTCTTGCATTGATGAATGAGAGGGTCATCACCTGTCAGAAAGAGATCATCCACATAAAGGACCAAAATGAGAGGCCTGTCATTTTCCACCTTGAAGTATAGGTTCGAGTCAACATCGCTCCTTGTAAATCCCAACTTCATAAGATAGCTATCAATTCTCTCATACCAAGCCCTGGGGGCTTGCTTCAACCCATAGAGGGATTTCTTCAACCTACATACATGTGTCTTACGATCTTGAACTTCAAACCCCTCGAGTTGTTCTACATAGACTTCCTCCTTAAGCGAGCCATGCAAGAAGGCAATTTTGACATCCATCTGGTGTAGGCTCCTTCCTTGCGAGGCAGCAAGTGCTATAATCGAACAAATGGTGGTATATTGGGCAACCGGTGCGAATATCTCATCATAGTCTACTCCTTCCGTTTGAGAGAAGCCTCGAGCAACGAATCGGGCCTTGAACTTTTCATCACTCCCATCAGCTCCATGTTTGATCTTGTAGAGCCATTTTGAAGTGACCATTGACTTGTCCTTGTGTCTAGGAACCACATCCTAGACATCATTCTTCATGATCGACAGATACTCCTCGTTCATCGCATCTTCCAAACTTGGTGTTTCACAGCTTCTTCGAATGTACAAGGCTCAAATTGTACAATGGTACTCATGGTATATAAGTACCCTTGGTACCTGTTCGACTTCTTGCTTTTACAAAATGTCCCCCTCAGTGCAATATGTTTCTCAGCATCTTCAAGAGTATCTTTGAGCCACAAAGGCCTTTTTCTTGAAGTAGTGCGCTCACTAGGAGGTGGATCGATGGGATCCATTGGACCTTCAACATTGGGTATTGGATTTGTTGAAGAAAGTGTAACTAGGTTCGGTCTTCATTAATATGAAATGTACTTTAGATTCTTGTATTTTGTACATGAAAGAAAAAATGATTATTATTATTATTGAGCTTGGGTTTCTTGCCCAAGAAATTTGTTTTATAGGTCAAGCACTAATTGAAAGTGCTTCTAGGATTGTCATAGGTCAAGAAGTCAAATAGGGATATTGTCATAATATGAAGACCTCATCGGGCATCTTGTAAATTGTAAAAAGAATTATTTTTGTATTTTATTGAGCCCTCCAAGACCAAGTCGGCTTGCGAACCTATCAAGTCGGCCTAGAAGCTGGAATTCGTACCCCTGTAAGACCTATATATAGGAGATAGTTTGACACTTCAACACATTCATTCCTCTCTCTCATGTGAAGGAAGAAGAAGAAAAGGGCAAGCGAAGAAGGCAAAAGAAAGAGAAGAAGTGTTTTGGGCTCCTCTCTCTCTCTGTCTCTCCACACGTGCGAAGAACATGACTGAAATTTTGCATCGTTTCACTAAGGTTTCTTGTATCAGGCTAGGGTTTCGTTGTGGAGGTTCGATCCTGTGAAAAAGAGCTGAAGGAAGGGCCAACAAACTTCCCTCCTAGATCCAGAAGACAAATAAGGTCAAGCAAGTAGTTCTAGTCCACATGTGCGAAGTAGAAGTCGCTGCCGGGGGGCCGAAGTTGCAGATCTGCAGTTAGGGCCGAAAAGCTGTCGCTGGAGGTCGAAGTAGTGTTGCCGGAAGAGATTCTGTTGGGTTTGGAAAGCAGTGAAGAGACACATTCTTGAGAAGGTGATCTTGGTCTTGGAAGGGTTTTAGTGTTGGTCAAGGGTGGTATTCGTCAATAAAGAATCTACAAGAAGAGATTGAAGGGTTTTTCTCTCAAGAGGAGAGGTTTTGCCCTGGCTTGGAGCCTACATCTTGTGTACTTGTATCTTGTTGATCTTCTTGTTTTAGTAGCTGTTTGATGATTGAAGAACACACTATAATAATAATAATAAGAAGATAATCATAATAAGTAAAAAGACATCACAAGCAAATTTTTTTTAAGGTTGGTTCACAGACACTGGGTGACCGCTACATCCACGGGAAAAACCTAGGCAGATCAATCTGAAGGGATCTACTCGCCGACCAAACAAGTAGGGTCTAACCCTAAGGGCATTGAGGAAATTTGACCCCGTGACCTCTCAACTAGCAAGGTACTTAGCAATGGGAACTGGACCAACTAAGCTAACCCTTGGGGCTTACATCACAAGCAGTTATCATAGATAGAAGAATCATTAATGTCATCTTACCTTAGATTCTTCAACATGGTATTAGAGCTATGGTTTACACAGGGGATGAAGAAGATCAACCCTATTATAAAGAAGTGTTCATCATTAGCAAGTCTCATCAAGCAGAGTGTCAAGGAAGTATGGAACATCTGTACCAAAGATCTCAAATCTTCAAAGAATGAAGGATTGTTCTCAGCCCTCACCGGAAAATTTCAAGATGAAAATATATGGGTGATAGATAGTGGAGCTTCAAGACACATGACTGGATTTCACAAGCAACTCAAAACCCTATCCAAAGGGAAGTCCTCATACTCTGTGGAACTTGGTGACAACAAGAGTTATTTGGTAAAAGGCATTGGATCTCCATCAATTGAGCTAGAAGGCGGAGGTAACATTCATCTCAACAACATTCTATATGTTCCAGGTTTGTGCAAAAATCTTATTTCTGTTTCATCATTAGAAGAAAAAGGAGATAGAGTTGCTTTTATAGATGGTAAAGTAGTGGTTTGGGCTAAAGATTCTAGCATTGAAAAAGCTAGAACCATTGGAGTTCGAGAAGGAAGACTCTATAGACTCTCATCTCCTCTAAATCAAGCACTTGTCCACATTGAGATAAGTCTGTGTGAACTTTGGCATAGAAGATTGGGCCATCTTCATTACAAGATCTTGCCAACTCTAAACTCCATTGTAAATGGGATACCAAATCTCAAAGAAGACCATGAAGGAGTCTGCAAAGGTTGTGCTCTAGGAAAGAATGCAAATAAACCATTTGCAAATAGTACATCTAGAGCTCAAGAGATTCTAGATCTCATCCACTCTGATGTATGTGGTCCCATGTCTAAATCACTTGGAGGTCATCTATATTATGTTACTTTCATTGATGATCATTCAAGGAAAACTTGGGTTTATTTACTTAAATCCAAGGATGAAGTATTCATAAAATTTCAAGAATTCAAGGCAGAGGTAGAAAATCTTACAGAAAGAAAGATAAAGATTCTAAGGTCAAACAATGGAGGCAAGTATACTTCCAAAGAACTCATTGCTTTCTGTAAGGAGGCTGGGATTAAGAGGGAGCTTATAGTTCCATACAATCTCGAGCATAATGGAGTAGTTGAACGAAAGAATAGAGCTATAGAAGAAAGTGTCAAGGCTATGCTCCATGATCAAGATCTACCGAAATTCCTATGGGGAGAAGTAATGAAGACTACAATATACATTCAAAATAGAAGTCCTCATAGGTCACTTGGTAATATAACTCCAAAAGAAGTCTTCACTAGGAAGAAACCAAATATTGATCATCTCTGGATATTTGGGTGTCCTGTATATATTCACATTCCCAAGGACAAAAGAAAGAAGCTAGATCCTACAAGCAAGAAAGGAATATTTGTTGGATATAACAACTCTTCCAAGGCTTACAGGATCTACATAAAGGAAGGACATCAAATAGAAGTAAGCAGAGATGTAATTTTTGATGAGAGCATTGCCTTCAAGAAATCTAAAGATCTCCCATCCGATTTTGATGAGGAGGATCTTCCTATGTTTGAGGAAGAAGTGAATAAGGAAGAAGTCTCTCATCAAGAAGAAGAAGGTCCCAGTGAACAAATCTCTCTCCCTAAAAGAAGAAAGAGACCTAACTGGTTAACTTCTACACTTCAAGAAGTAGAAGGTCACACCACAAGAGGAAGATTCAAGGAGAGCAAGAAACCGAAAAGATACTTAGGATATGCAACATACATGTCGAAGCTCATTGAAGGTGAGCCTTCCACTTTCGAAGAAGCAGCCAAACACCAAGAATGGAAGAATTAAATGAATGAGGAATACCAATCTATTATGAAGAATGGAGTTTGGGAAATTGTCCCAAGACCGGAAAACAAATCAGTGGTAACCTCTAAGTGGCTGTATAAGATCAAGCATGTTGCAGATGGAAGGATAGATAAATTCAACGCTAGATTCTTGGCTCGAGGCTTCTCTTAGGAAGAAGGCATTGACTATGAAGACACCTTTGCTCCCACAACAAGATATACCATGATTCGATCTCTGATACCTCTGGCAGCATCAATGGGATGGAAGGTACATCAAATGGATGTCAAAACAATATTCTTGAATGGTACCATAAATGAAGAAGTCTATATAGAGCAACCTTTGGGATTCGAAGTAAAGGATAGAGAAACTTATGTTTACAAATTAAAGAAGGCACTTTATGGCCTTAAGCAAGCTCCTAGAGCATGCTATGCTAGAATGGATGCATACTTGCAAAGGTTGGGTTTTAGGAAAAGCACGACAGATCCCAATCTCTACATCAAAATAGAGAATGATGAATTTGTCATCATTCTTCTATATGTAGATGATCTTCTATTAACTGGTAAGGAAGAAAGAATTCAAGAGTGTAAGAAAATGTTGGCAGCAGAATTCAATATGAAGGATCTAGGACTTATGCATTATTATTTGGGACTGGAAGTCTGGCAAGAACCGAATGAAATCTTCCCGGGGCAAGGAAAGTATGTGATCGAGCTATTGAAAAGGTTTGATATGATGGAATGCAAACCCATGACAACTCTGATGATCATAAACTTGAAAATGTTAAGGAATTCTAAATCCAGTCTAGTGGATCCTACTAAGTATAGACAACTGATTGGCTCCCTGATGTATCTCGTGAATACTCGGCTAGACATATGTTTTATAGTAAATGTTCTCAGTCAATTTCAAATGGAGCCAAGACATGACCATTGGATAGCTATTAGCTACCAAGCGTATATTGAGATATCTGCAGGGAACCGTCCGTTACTGCCTGAAGTATGAAAAAGGAAAAGGTGTTCATCTTGAAGGATTTACTTATTCCGATTGGGGAGGCAACGAGAAGGATGGAAGAAGCACTATAGGAGGATGTTTTAGCTTGGGATCCTCCATGGTCTCTTGGATGAGCAGAAAACAAGAGACATTGGCTTTGAGTAGTGTTGAGGCCGAGTACATTATAGCCTGTGGAGTAAGCAGGGAGGCGGTCTGGTTAAGGAAGAGATGTTATCTGATTTGTTTGCAGGACCGTTGGATCCTACCATAATATATTGTGATAATACTAGCTATATAAAACTGTCTGAGGATTCGGTATTTCAGGGAAAGACGAAGCACATAAACAACAAGTGCCACTACATTCGAAAGATGGTACAAGATGGTGCACTGAAGCTAGAGTATATGCCCACCAATGATCAAACTGCTGATATTTTGACAAAATCTCTTCCCAATAAGAAGCTTGTGTATTTTAGAAACAAGCTTGGATTGGTTGACATATCTTCCCTAGTTGAGAGGGATAGATAGACACATCATTCTTGTCTTCATTTTGGAAGAAAGAGTGGAGGATTGAGTAAACATTTGGCATCTAATATTCTTTGGGATGTGGTAGGACATCCAAGAAAATAATAGGCGAGAGGACCGATATTCTTTGAGGGCTGGGGACCCAAGATAAGAATAGTCCTAGAAAGTCATACTTGGTGAACACCCCAGTGGGTATGTACCTTGAGAGACAATGATGAAGGTATCTATAATCATTGGTCTCGCCAACATTGTGTTTTAATCTATTGAGAGATAGAGCTATTAGTCAAGGCCTTGCTATGTGACAATGTTGGTTATAATGATGGTAAACAAATGGATTACTAGTCAGAATCTTCTTATGAGATCTCTTCAATATTGAGAATAGCCATGTACCATTTATGAATACCTCCATAGTTAAGAGGGAGTGTTGAAGAAAGTGTAACTAGGTTCGGTCTTCATAAATATGAAATGTACTTTCGATTCTTGTATTTTGTAAAAGAAAGAAAAAAATATTATTATTATTATTGAGCTTGGGTTTCTTGCTCAAGAAATTTGTTTTATGGGTCAAGCACTAATTGGAAGTGCTTCTAGGATTGTCCTAGGTGAAGAAGTCAAATAGGGACATTGTCATAATATGAAGACCCCATCGGGCATCTTGTAAATTGTAAAAAGAATTATTTTTGTATTTTACTGAGCCCTCCAAGACTAAGTCGGCTTGCCAGCCTATCAATTCAGCCTAGAAGTTGGAATTCGTACCCTTGTAAGACCTATATATAGGAGATAGTTCGACCTCACTTCGACACATTCATTCCTCTCTCTCTCATGCGAAGGAAGAAGAAGAAAAGGGCAAGCGAAGAAGGCAGAAGAAAGAGAAGAAGCGTTTTGGGTTCCTCTCTCTCTCTCTTTCTCTCCACATGTGCAAAGAAGAGGGCTGAAATTCTGCAACTTTTCACTAGGGTTTCTGGTAACGGGTTAGGGTTTTGTTGTGGAGGTTCGTTCTCGTGAAAAAGTGCTGAAGGAAGGGCCAACAAAGTTCCCTCCTAGATCCAGAAGACAAATAAGGTCAAGCGAGGTAGCTGGAGGCAAAGAAGAAGCAGTTCTAGTCCACACGTGCGAAGTAGAAGTTGCTGCCGGGGGGGCCGAAGTTGCAGATCTGCTATTAGGGCCGAATAACTGTGGCTGGAGGTCGAAGTAGTGTTCCCGGAAGAGATTTTGCTGGGTTTGGAAAGCAATGAAGCCAACACATTCTTGAGAAGCTGATCTTGGTCTTGGAAGGGCTTCAGTGTTGGTCAAGGGTCTTGGTATTCGTCAATAAAAAATCTATAAGAAGGGACTGAAGGGTTTTCCTCTCAAGAGGAGAGGTTTTGCCCTGGCTTGGAGCCTACATCTTGTGTACTTGTATCTTGTTGATCTTCTTGTTTTGGTAGCTGTTTGATGATTAAAGAACACACTATAATTATAATAATAATAATAATAATAATAAGATAACCATAATAAGTAAAAAGACATCACAAGTGGTTATCACAGATAAAAGAATCATTAGTGTCATCTTGGCTTAGATTCTTCAACAGGATCATCAATCGGAGGCTCATCCTGCTTTCCGGCATCATCATCGTTATTGTCCTTCCTAGGGATAGGAAGATCTCGGACTTTCCTAAGGGCAAAATCTTCATGAAAGTGACATCATGACTTATCTCCACTTCCCTTCGACCAGACACATAAATTCTATATGCCTTCGAAGTTTCATTGTAGCCCACAAACGTTCCTTTCTTCCCAGATGCATCTAGTTTGTTTCTTTTCTCTTTCGGTACATGAAAATATACGGGACAACCAAAAATTCTAAAGTGAGAAACATCAGGTTTCTTACTGGTGAATACTTCTTCGGGTGTCTTGAAGTCCAATGCTTGATGTGGGCATTTGGTTTGAACATATATAGCGTGTTGGCAACTTCTCCCCATAAGAACTTCAGTAGACCTTGGTCATGAAGCATGGTACAGGTGGCTTTTATGATAGATCAATTCTTCCTTTCGACAACTCCATTTTGCTCAGATGTATATATAGTAGTGGTCTGATGTGGGCATTTGGTTTGAACATACACAGCGTGTTGGCAACTTCTCCCCATAAGAACTTCAGTAGACCTTGGTCATGAAGCATGGTACAGGTGGCTTTTATGATAGATCAATTCTTCCTTTCGACAACTCCATTTTTCTCAGATGTATATATAGTAGTGGTCTCCCTCTTAATCCCAGCTTCTCTATAATAGTCAATGAATTCATTTGCCTCATATTCGGTCGCATTATCGGTCCTCAATATTTTGATCTTCTTCTCTGTTTGGTTCTCGACCAGGGCTTTGAAAGAGCGGAACCATTTAAACACCTCGTTCTTCTTCTTTAAAAAATAGATCCATGTTTTGTGAGAGAAGTCATCCACAAAATTTGCATAGTACAAATATCCACCCAAAGATGTCACGGGCAACATCCCTGATAGATTAGAATGGACCAATTGAAGAATATTGGTAGTTTGAGTTTCACTTGAGGGGAATGGTCCCCTTGTATGTTTTCCAGCTTCACAACCCTGACAAACACCTTCATGATCTAAGTTGAATACATGCATACCTGCGACATCTTCCTTACATCAGGTAAGGCTTTAAAATGACAATGAACAAATCTTCGGTGCCATAATTCGGATTGAAGAGAAGTATCACGAGTCATTGCTCCTAATGGACTTCCTCCAACTTGATAGAGACCTTCAACCCTGAATCCAAGAGTGAATGCATCTCTTGGGTTCCTTTGCCAAACACGAACCTTCCCATCAATGAATGTCACCTTGAAATCTTTATCTTCCATCGCAGAAATAGAGACCAGTTTCTTTTTTAGATCAGTTACATACAATACTTCTTGTAAATGAAGGGTCTGTCCTTGATTTGAGTGAAGAGTAATAGTCCCGATTCCTTTCACGGGATAGGTGGCATTATCCCCAAGTATAATCTTCATATTCGTCTTCTTTTCAATCATGTTTGAGAGAGCCTCTTTGTACCCAGTGAAGTGCCTTGAGGCACCACTATCAATCAACCAATGATCTAATGTATCCGGAGGAGAGGTGGTGGTGAGGGCAGAAATAAGATAAAATTCCTTTTGCTTTTCACCTACATTAACTTCTTCATACTTGGAGTTTCTCGACTTCTTGGGAGGACGACCATTTCCATTTCAAGCAGCGGGAGCATTCCTCTTTCCTTTGTTGTTGAACATGTTGTTCCTTTGATTGCCATTTCCCTTGAAGTTGTTGTTATGGTTGTCATCATTTCATGGAGTATCCTTCTTGTGAGGACACTCTCTAGCGAAGTGGCAAAACCTGTTATAGTTGAAGCATCTTCTTTTTCTTCCTTCTTTGAATCCTGACTTGAACCCTTGACCTTATCTTTGTTCTTCCTCTTAGCATGAGCAGAGAATGCGGTAGGATTGCTTCCATTAGAGGGCTTATCTGTTTCCGTCATCCTTATTTATTCTTGAGTGCATTTAGCCAATAATCTATCAAATCCCGAAATCCTGTCATTGTTGAGGATGGTAGTGTTGAACACATCCCATTCTCTTGTAAGGCCTCCAAGTGCAATAAGAGTGAGGTCCTTGTCACCAATGATTTCTCCAATAGATAAGAGATCATTCTTGATCTTGGTAATCCTCATGAAGTAGGATTGGATGTATTCTCATCTATCCATCTTGATGTCTTTCAACATGTTCTTGAGAAAGAGAACTTGATTTGCAGTATTTACTTTGAACATCCCAACTAGCTTGTCATACATCTCCTTAGATGTTTCCAAATCAGAAATATAGGCAATCAAAGGCTTATGAATAGAATCAACAATAATTTTCTTGGCTTTAACCTCACCTTTCTTGTACTTTGTTTGTGCATCTGCGGATGCATTTGAAGGAGGTTCCACTACTTTTCCTTTGACATAATCAATGGCACCATTTTCTTCCAATGTTAAATCTAGAAACATCTTCCATGCATGATAGTTGGATTTGTCCTTAAGCTTGTCCTCGAATTTGAAGTAATATGTAGTTGTCATTGGGATTAGTTCCAAGTTCTTCTCCAACAACTTCCCTTATTGATTGCTTTTTCTCACTCTTGCTTGGGATTTTTCTTCACCTGAGCTTCGATACCATGGTAATTTTAGATAACAATGGTATGTTCTATGCTTTAGCACAATGTACTTTAATGTTCCTTAGCAACCCAATGACAATTTCCAATTATTTCCAGTAGCAATCACATTAACTTAAGCACATATCAAATTTACTTGCCCAAAACAGTCTTGTCAAAATCAACAGTCAACAGCGGTGAACTGCATCCCTATCCAGAAAGTCAATGCTGGTCAAAGCAACAGCAAAAAGTCCTCCAAGCAGCTCGGTCAACAACAACCCAAAACAGTTTGGTCAAACTTAGTCAAAAGAGAGAGAAACACTGTTGTAATTTTTTGCGGTCAAATATGAAGTTAACCTAAAGTCAACGTTGGTCAAACTGTGCCAAACACCTCGATTTTTGTGCCAATAAATGCGACCTCAAATGATCGAAATTCTGCCTTGAAAACCGAAGTCAACGAAGGTCAAATGAGCCCTTGTCAACGTTGGTTTGTTTTTCTGAAATTCAACCTATTTTTTCCTAGAAGAATTCGGCCTCCTGCCACACGTGCGAAGTAGAGAGAGGCTGCCTCCACGCTGTACGAAGTTACGAACTAATCAAGAGAGGAGAGAGAGAGATGTGTGATGTGATGAGTGATGTCGAAATGAGGAGAGAGGTCACTCCTATTTATACAAAACGTTGAGGGTGTGAAGACACATCCCTTGGGCTTTATTTCACTAAGGCCAACCTTGACAATTTGTGCATGAGAGAGAATAAATTCAAAAATTCCACTTTTTCTTGTCAGAATGAGATGATCTTTATATCAAAATTGGACCTCTCGAAACGAGGAATCCAATGCAATAATCATATCCATCATATGAGCTGTCCTAAGGTGGAATTTGGCCCTAGTTGCCAATTTTAACAAATCCTCAAGCCGAGTTGAGGAAGGTTAGTCTTCCTCTCAAGCGAAGAAGGTTGAAGGTGAGAGTTTCTCAAGGACCGAATTTAGGGCTTTTAAAGTAGGGCCGAAAAGTTGTTGGTTTGATTCAAGGGTTGCCGAGGAAGTAGGAAGAAGCAGGCAATTGACCATTGTTGACTCAAGTAAAAAGAAGAGGTCAAAGTAAGAAGGTTGGTGACTTCGTCTTGGAGAGGTCAAATAGGTTAAGGGTCTTGGTCTTGGTATTCGTCAGTTGAAGTTTCTATAAGAAGAAGAATTCGTTTGGGTTTTCTCTCAAGTGGGAGAGGTTTTGGCCCTGGCTGATCGGCTATATTCTGTGTCACTTGTCTCTTTATTATTTATGCTTTGGTAGCTGTTTGATGAAGAAAAACACTATAATAATTTAACTAAAGAGAAGATCATAATCTAATGAAGTAAAAAGCATTCACAAGCAGTTATCATTAGAAGAGAAATCACCTTATCTTGATGTCCTAGATTTCTCAACAATGCTATCCCCATCCTTCCTGAGAAACAAAACATGTTGACGCAATACGTATACATTCGACAACCAATTTCAGCGACAATAACCACAGTGACCTATCCTGCAACACAACCAAAAATTAACACTGCTATAGCTTTTTTTATTTACAAAAGAAATATTGCGAATAACTCTTACTACTACGTGGAGGACTGACTGTCCTTATGCAGTTTTAGCTAAGCTTCCATTTATGTAGCTCTCCCATGGTTTCACCATCCAACTTTTTGAGTTGTATTGCACTTGTGTTGGTCACAGTCCTAATCTTATATGGACCCAACCAATGCATCTCAAGCTTGCCAGGGTGCTCTAGGAATTTACTGTCATAAAGCAACACTAGGTCTCCTTGTTGAAATTCCTCTGTTTGATACAACGATCACGCTAAGCTTTGTCTCAAGCTTTCTGCATAGTTTGATGAAATCCTGCGGGCATTTGATCCTCTTCCAACTGTGCCAACTCTTTAAGTCTCTGTTCCAAAGCACCTGATTCTGTCATCTATGTAAAAGTAGTAATGAGCAGACTAGGTACCAAGATCTCCATTAGCATAATTGCTTCTTGGCCATATACCAACCTAAAAGGTGCATGTCCTGTCAAGTACCAAAGCATAAATAATAAAGAGAAGGGCATACTTCCACTGTACCATTGACCTATGGGTGGTAGGGCATACTTTTCTAATGATAGATCTCAAATTTTTGTATTAATGCTTCAATGGCCTCGTTGAGGAAATGCGTTAATTGGTCACTTATCAAGATTTGAGGGCAACTAAACCGAGTGACAACATTTTCAAACAAAAACTGCGCAACAATCTCAACATTGCAATCCTTCACTTGTGCTGCTTCGACCCATTTGGTCAAATAATCTGTAGCAGTAATGATGTACCTTGCCCCTGATATCTTAGCTAGTGGGTTATGGGACCCACAAAATATATGGCCCACTTGTCAAACGACTGCAGGGTAATTTGTGGGACCAGAGGCATCTCATCCCTCCTTGAAGGTTTACCGACCCTTTGACAAATGTCACAATTCTCGCAACAGTCCTTAGCATCTGTATGCAACGTTGGGCACGATAGCCTCATGCGCAAAATCTTTTGCGTGGTAGCTCGTCGTGCATAATGTCCTCCCTTGACACACTTATGTGCCTATGTCAATTTCATCGGACACTCATGCTGTAGGACGCAACTCTGCAAAATTCCATCAACACCTAACTTGCACAAGCAACTTGCAATCAATTGATAGTCCGTTGACTTGATAACTGCTTCTTCTGGGCAACATTGTACTCAGCTGGAGCAACTTTGGTACTAAGGAACTGAGCAATCTCGACAAAATAATCGTCGGCCATTGTGACAACGAATAACTGGGCATCTAGTAGGTTGTCTTCTAAGTTTCGAGCTTCCTCTCTTGTAGCAATCATGGATAAATGGTCCAAGCCTGCATTCAATTATCCAGGTTTGACAACCACTTCAAAATTGTACTCCTGAAACAATAATAACCATCTACAGATGTGCCCCCCCAAACACAGGCTTGTTCACCAGGTACCTTAATGCTCAAAGATTTGTATAGAGCTTAAATTTACTTCCTAGAAGGTAGTGTTGATACTTTTGTATCGTGTATGTAACACCCCACCCCACATTCACCTACTTTTACCTGCTTGCCAAGGTGAACATGAGCTGAGAGTTACTATGCATGACAAGATTCAAATATGGAAATGGGGTCCACTTAACCAGAACTCACTGCAAACACCCAAGAACACATGATCACACAATTAACAACCTAGTTTCATTGGTGACCATTTACACTGAGCTGGAACCATTCTTTGACCTAAATCACTTGCCAGCCGCACGAATGTAGGCCTTTCAGTGTGGCCAGAAGGCTCCAACCGCATGCACAACCCATCCTCCGTGCGGTTGTGGCCGAGATTTCTCTAATATGATAGTGCAGCCACAATACTTGTTCCAGATTTTTAGGGCCAACATTCATGCCAACTGCCTAGAATTGCCCAAAACTTTGTCAACAATGTCTATGAGTCTTCATGTTCTATTTCTAATCTCTGATCTTGTTGGAACTTGCCCGGTTTAAGTTATTCATTTTTACAAACATATTGTGACCAAGGTGCCTGTAGGTTTAGATACATAGTTTGTTCATTGTTTCATTAGTTTAATCAAATATTCATTAAGGAGACTTGTTGCCCTCTCACACTAGTTGCAATAAACCAAGTTAGCTCATAAATCCATATATACAACATCCATGAGCCTATCAACCATGAGCAAGATCAATAACAAGAACACTTCATAAAATAAGGAATGTACCATGCACGTAACAAGCATTTAACCAAAATGAAGCCATGACTAACCAGTCACATAATCAACACATTAAACCAAAACTTGTGCTCATTGGTCTTTATTAAAGAATAACATATGCATAGTACCAACCAACTCAGGGACTTTCATTACCACCTGACTAGAGATTCGGGCTGAATCAAATCTTTCTTCCATCCCAATCACCCCTGTGCCATATTCCATGCTTGAATTTGGGATCACATGGGATAAACCAAAACATAACCAAGTAGGGGATCCAGAGGAAAACCACCTACACCCTCAAGCCATAATGATTTCACCTAAATTGGTCCAGAAATCACCAAATCCAATACAAACTTGTATGCCTCGAAATTTCTTCACCATACCCAGAGAAATTTTCCCGTCTCCACCCACTTGTCAAAGGCTCACCCAGAGAAAACCATCTCCACCTTCAACCCTTGGGATTTTCTTGAGACCACCTCAACCAAGATCCAAAATCTCTTGGCATTTGAAGCTTAACCAGATAGAGAACCCACTACATCATGGCTATCCAGGAAATGGAATAAGGCAAGGCTACACATGACTGTCAATCCAGGAAAATCCCCATGCCAATGACAACAAAATGACCAACAAACCAATGCATGAACCATGCATTCAAATCCCAACAAGATAGTCAAACATGTAGCCTGTTACCTGCAAAAATTCTCTTGCTGGCTACTCTTTTCTTTGCTTGATTTCTGTCTTTGCTTATCGCTGTTCAAGTCTCCTTCTTGGCTGCCACTCAAACTCCTCTTCCACTGCATGCTTTCCTTGGTTGTTCCTTGCTGGTGGCCAAGTGCTCTTGTGTGTTCTCTCGCTGTAGTGTTCCCTCCTTCCTCCTTTGTTTTCCCCAAAGAGAATGCTAGAATGTTCTCTCTCCAATTTTCTCTTTTTTATTATTTTATGTTTTTTGCAATTCTTTTTCTATTTTTATCCTTTTTTGTCTCTTCTCCTTCCCCACTTGCTGAAGTGGACTTTCTTTCATTTTCCTTTATTTCTTTTGCATTTTTCCTTCATGTCCTTGTTGACTTGTAATAATATTTGCCATTTATTGCCTTTTGCCTCCTGCCAATGCCAATGCCAATGCCAATTTCCATAGCCAATAAATAAATAATTAACCACAAGTGGATCCCAATGTAATGTTTTTCCCCTCATTCAACTTGGAATACATGTCCCATGACCTTGGTTTTATTTTTGCTTTCATAATGTCCGTATATTATTTATTTACGTGGAAATTCAACTCGGCGTTGTTACAGTGTAGACTTGAGCCTACCCTTCGCACTTTGTAGTGCTATAATTCTATTCGGCCATTGATAGCTTTCTACTTGCAAACACAATTGGATGATCCAAATCCCCTTCCCTTGGCTGTGTGTTGTAGCGGCTACAACCACCCTCCAAAATTTTGCCTATGCTTCGTTTTGGAGCCTCCCTCCTAAATCCTCTGCAGCGTATCTTGCACTGGCCCAGGGACTTGTGCTTTCATTGAGTTTTATCTCTTGCTATACAACTTGTGTTTGCTTACTTGCTTTGCTATCTAACCACAAGGTGACCTCTTCACTTGGTTGCAATTCGGTTCTAGCACTGCCTTGATGATCTGCACAATCCTAGATGGCAACCAACCTTGTTTTCAGGAAATGCGTAGTTCAAGCCAGCAGTGAGCTTCGACTCCAGAATTGCACAGACCTAGCTGATGACCTGTCTTCAGCTGGGAAACTGCGCAGAGCATGAGAGGCAGCGAGAGCCACTCAACCCGGAAATTGCACAGAACCTACTGTGCTCAGAAACTGCTCAGTGCATGAACCAGAGAGTTGCTCGGTCCTTCCCAAAACTGCGCAATCTTTCCAGGCAGTGCATGGCAGTTTTCTCGAAAAGCAAGAAGCTAAGAGGAAAAGCATCCCTAGGAAGTAGGGATCTATTATTAGTTTCCCGAAGGTGACACATTGCCATCTTTAGAAGTTTCTGCCAAGTGTCGTTGTTGTCCTTGATCTCAAGCATACGCATCATGAACTCCATTTTGCTCAAATCTATGTAATGGACGCCTCTAGAGCTCACTTATGATGAACATCTGCCTAAACTGAGAGGTGGGGGTGAATCAGTTTAGCATACTCATGGACAATAATATTCTTTTCTATGCTTAGAGCAATTTATTTCAATTTTCATAGTTAGCTCAATATCTTTTCCAGATTAGCAATCACATCAACATTAAAGTAAATTGCAGATAGAACATAAACATAGATTGCAGAAGACAAGCCAAGACAAGAGGACACAAGATGTGGCACTAGCCAGGGACAAACCCCAATGTGGGGAAACCCTTGATCAATTCTTCTTGTATGTTCTTCAAGAGTTCAACAGAGAGAGAGAGATAGTACATATACAACAAAAGTCAACACTTTGACTTATCTCAGTAAGAGCATAGATCATCTCTAAGTAGATGATACATGAGGTAATTGAACTCAGTTGAAGACATGCTACTTCAACTGATTCTCCAAGGTGACTCCATCACCTATCATTGTGCTGCACCTTGTCATCATGTTGCACCTCACTGTGTTGCATCGTGTTGCACCCATCATCACTATGTTGGACCTCATTACCATGCTGCACACATCATACTGCTGCACCTTATGCTGCACCTTCCGGTACTGCAACATCTTGCTGTACCTTATCATCTTGCTGCACTTACCAGTGCTACCTCATCTTGTACCTTACTGTGCCCATCATGCTGCATCTCATTGTAGCATTTAATATCACTGTACTATACTAGCAAGTGCTGCACACAACATGCTGCACTTCACTTTGTCATGATGCCCATCATTGTGTTGTAGCATTTCACATCATGCTGCCCCTTATCACAATGCTGTCACTGCTCATACTTTTGCACCATGATTGCTTGCTGTCCCATGCAAGCACCATGTCCTTGCTGTCCCATCTACCATGCTCCACCATGATTGCATTTGCTGCTGTCCCACTGTTAGCATTGCTGTACCATGCTGCTCTCCCAATGTGTTTGTAGCACCATGCTATTGCTGCTGGTAAGGACTTCTTGTGACAATATATAGAATCTCCTCATAAATGAAGAGACCTCTCCAATCAAACATGACCCAACACATCTCCAAACACTGCTCCAAATATGTTTGTACACTGTTGTTCGTGACTGTTCTGGTTAGGGCACTAGGGCACACTGCTGCAGCCCTAAACTCCTTGCACAGTCCTTGAACAACCCTCTGAAAAGTTGTGGCACACCCTTAAGAGACACCTCCTTTGCTACGCTATTGCCTAGGGTCAATATCAGCCCTTAATCTGCCCCTACGCAAGCCTTGCTGTGGTGCTAAGGCCTGCGACCTAGCACACAGCAGTCCTGTAGCCTTAGGTCCCTCAAAACAGTGCCTAAACAAGCAGCGTTTAGCCCTTAAGGGCTTGGCCTAGTACACAGCATACTCGACCTCCATTACAGCAACTCAAACCCTGTAATAAACCCAAAATAGTCCTCCTTTGTCACGCTGTTCCTGCCTCCTTATGTTGCGGCTAGGGCATGTTATAACCCTCCTTGACTGCGGCTAGGTACAACTTGTTAAGGCCTCCTCTATAGCTGCGTCTAGGGCTTGTTATAACCCTCCTTCTTGACTGCGTCCTCTAGGTTATGCGTAGAAGCTAGGGCTGTGCCAGGACTGCGTCTAGGGCTTGTAGAGGGCAGCGTGTAGGCCTCCTTCCCTCCTGCGTCTTAGGGCTACTTCCTCTTAGATTTCTCTCACACTAAAACCCAAAACAAGTGGAGAGAAATCAAGAGAGAAGTGTGTGTGAAATGACTCTCAAGTCATCTCCTTTTATACTAAAGCATTGAGCACATGTGGGGGTTATTTGGTCGCTGGCCGACCTTGACGAATTGTCTTATCACAAATAAATTCATAACTCCATGAATACTTATCGGAGATGATCTTTAGATCAATCCTACACCTCTTGATGAGAGGTGTCGAAGAAAAATATCAGCTGCCACAAATAAGATGACCCACATGGAGTTTGGCCCTAGTTGCCAATTTTAACACTCCCTCTCAACTAGGGAGAACTCCATCTGCTGATCCATCTGCCAGACTGTACTATCTCTACCAACAGTGCCTTTCACTGCTCTGCTCTGCTGAACCATGAAGAAGAAGAATTGATCGAGAATGTCTCATACCATTCTCTACTGACCCAAAGTCAGTTCCATAAGAAGAGAGTGAGTTATGTCACCCTTACTGACCGGAAGTCAGTTTCATTGATCCCAGATCAATATCAAAAGGGAGTGTCTCAAACCACTCATACTGATCCCAGATCAGTTTCATTGATCCCAGGTCAATGGAGGTCATCCTAGCATAGGGAGTACGGTAGATACAATGAGGCGTCCATCGATAGTACTACTATGGTCCCTAACCCCATTTCCCTACTCATTGGCCAGATGAGAGGTATTTCCCATGAGTCCCAAACTGCATGGGTACGACGCCTTGACAGGAGAACCACTCATCCTGTCCATAAGTCGCCACGGGGTATCACAGGGAAAGGTTGAACCGTTCACCTTGTACACAACGCACCATTAGGGGAAGGTGAGTCGCCCTATAATCACTTGTTGCTCCAATAAGTACCCCAAGCCCCTCGGAGCTCCCAGAGCTCAATGCGTGCATCATGCAGGACCCTCATAAGAGGGTCTCTCAACGACTCCATGTCATTCGGGAAAGTCATAAATTTGACCTTTCCCTGGGGCTTCGACAGAATGTCTGCGACCTGTACATCAGTCTCAATGCGATGGAGCCTTCTCACTCATCGATGTACCATATCCGAGATAAGGTAGTATCTGATGTCTATATGCTGGAGCAATCATAGAATACGAGATTCCTCAACAATTGAATCCCCCCCTGGTTGACATAGAAGATCACGGTGGTATCCATCATGTGTACAAACAACTCACTGAAGAGTTTCCACAACCAAGCATCTTCACATGAGATCATACTCATAGCTAGGTATTCGGTTTCAGTAGTGCTCAAAGCAATCGTCTTCTGCTTCCTGCTCATCCAGGATATCGAGTAGAACCCAAAGAAAGTCAGCACCCAGAAGTGCTCTTGCGATCCTCCACACTTCCTGCCTAATCATCATCAAAATAATCATGCAGCTTCACATTTCCGGCAGTGTATCTCAATTCATGAGAGATTGTGCCCTGAAGATATCTCAAATGATTCTTGGCATCAATCCAGTGAGGCTCAACCAAATATGAGCCCAACATGCTAACTGCAAAACATATATCCGAACGGGAGTTCACCAAGAACATCAATGCTATTATGAGTTTGTGAAACTCAGAGGCATTTCCTAAAACAGGGCCAATATCCTTACCACATAGCTTCTGAAAGTTAAGATCCATTGAAGTAGTCACGGGTTTGCAGTTCACCATTCCAAATCCGGAATCCAACTCCCTCTTACTTCTGCAAATGAGAGGGTCTGCACCTGTCAGAAAGAGGTCGTCCTCATAAGGTGCTAGTTTGAGAGGTCTATCATCCAAAAACTTCAAGCAATGATTTGGATCAACTTCACTCCTAATGAATCTCAGCTTCATCAGACAACTATCAATCCTCTCATATTAAGCTCGTGGTGTTTTGCCTCAAGCCATAGAGGGTTTTCTTCCACCTACATATATGAGATTCTTGATCATGGATCTCAAACCCCCCGGGTTGTTCCAAACTTGTGGACCTGCTACATGAGGGGAATGGTCCCCTTGCAAGATTTTCCTTCGTTACATCTCATACATGTACCTTCATGCTCTTTTTGAATTCAAGCATCGCTGTCACCATCTGACTCACATCGGGCAGGGCCCCATAATAAGTAGACCTCTGGTGGTATAGATGAGATGTGACAACTGACATGGTCCCCAATGCACCATCCTGCAATTTGATACAAATTGCCAACCCTGAACCCATGAGTAAAAGCATCTTTGTAAATTTCATTTTCAAACATGTACCTTTCAATCGATGAATGCCACCCTGAAACCGTTGACTTCCATTGCCAAAATGGACACCAAGTTCTTCTTGCGATCAAGTACATAAAAGAGATTCTGTAAATGAATCGAGTTACCCTCATTCAATTGAGGGGTAACATTCCCTACACCCTTTTTGGGATAGGTGGCATTGACTTCAAGTATAATCCCACGAGTGTTTCAGCCATTATGCAAAGGAGTGTCCCTACCTTCGGACACTCCTTTGCATAATGGTTGAACTTATTGCAAACAAGGCATCTGCCTTTCCTTCCACCCTTAGATCCGAACATCCATCGAAGTGATATTTAGGTAGGCCATCAGAAGCTTCCGTTGCGCCATTCTGATAATATTCTTTGCTTCGACTTCACCCTTGGTGAATTTGAAGAGGGATGAGGAATCCATTGATCCTTTTGTCCTTTCCCAACTGTTTTCGGTGATTGCTCTTTCACTCTTGCTTGGGCTTTGTCTTCACCTTAGCTCTGATACCATGTTAACTTTTAGGTATGTTCTATGCTTAGAGAATTTTTTTTCAATTTTCAGAGTTAGCTCAATATCTTTTCCAGATTAGCAATCACATCAGCATTAAAGTAAATTGCAGATAGAACATAAACATAGATTGCAGAAGACAAGCCAAGACAAGAGGACAAGAGGACACAAGATGTGGCGCTAGCCAGGGACAAACCCCAATGTGGGGAAACCCTTGATCAATTCTTCTTATATGTTCTTCAATAGTTAAGCAGAGAGAGAGAGAGAGAGATAGTACATATACAACAAAAGTCAACACTTTGACTTATCTAAGTAAGAGCATAGATCATCTTTAAATAGATGATACATGAGGTAGTTGAACTCAGTTGAAGACATGTTGCTTCAACTGATTCTCCAAGGTGACTCCATCACCTATCATTGTGCTGCACCTCGTCATCATGCTGCACCTCACTATGCTGCATTGCGCTGCACCTATCATCACTATGCTAACCTCATTAGCATTCCTCTTTCCTTTATTGTTGAACTTGTTGTTCCTGTGATTGCCTTTGAAATTGTTGTGATTGTTGTTGTTGTCGTCATCCCTCGGAGTATCCTTCTTGTGAGGACACTCTCTAGCATAGTGCCCAAACCTGTTGCAATTGTAGCACCTTCCTTTTCTTCCTTCGTTGAATCCCTGCTTGAACCCTTGACCTTGTCTCTTTGGACCAAGATTGTCCTTCCACTTTGCATGACTGAAGAAAGCAATAGGTTCATTTCCATTTGAAGGCTTATCTCTCTCCATCATCTTCGTCTCTTCTTGAGTGCATCTAGCCAATAATTCATCAAAACTAGGAATCCCGTCATTGTTAAGAATAGTGGTGTCAAACTCATCCCATACTCTTGTGAGACCTCCAAGAGCAACGAGAGTGAGCTCCCTATCAACAACAACTTCTCCAATAGATAGAAGATCATTCTTGATTTCGGTAATCCTCATGAAGTAGGATTGGATAGACTCTCCTCTACCCATCTTGATTGTTGAAGGAAATGTAACTAGGTTCGGTCTTCATAAATGTACTTTTGATATTTGTATTCATTGAAGAAAAAGAAATATTATTTTTATAATATATGTCGATGAGTTTCTTGCTCATTGAAGTAGGTCTAGCACATGTTAAAGTGCTATAGATAACTCAAAAAGGTCAAAAGAATTATGTTAAAGACCTTAAGGGTATGTTACATTGTATAAGTGTCAAGGAAGTCACCTCTAAGCAAAGTCAAGTCTCCTCCTATGCAAAGGCACCACCAAAGAAGCCATCCGAAGTAAGACAATAAGTCGACCTTCTACTCGGCCTAAAGGGAGGGACAGTCCTCTATATATAGAGGTTGTCCACTCCACTATAATGTACTCACTCACCTCTGAAATCAACATAGGTAGAAGACAGAAAGAAGAGAAGAAAACACAAGTTTAAGGAGCCTCTAGTGCAGTGAAGAAGGATAAGTCATCATCGAGTGTTAAGGTTTGTTTCTAGCGTAAAAACACAGCCGCATGTGCGAGAGAGGAAGGGTCTGCCTGTGGTCATAACAAAAGAAACCCACAATTGATATATCTCACTATTTGGGGCTAGTAAACTAGGCCTATAAGGCCTCCCAATCAAGTGAAGAAGAAGGGCACTCAAGTGTAATATCCCTTATCAGACATATTCCTCAAACACAAGCAAACTCCAACCAGAGATGGACTGGGAGGGCATTTACCAGATATGTCGCCTCTGAAAAGAGGACGAGATCTGGAGGCTACCTGGCCCTTTCCAGACTCTGTCTAAGAGTATAGGAGAAAACACACAAGTGGTATAGTAGCCGGGAAGCTCAAAGAGATGAAAAATAACAATGGTGCAACATATAACAATATAACCATAAGCAGATACTCAAGAAATGCAGAGAGAAATGCTAAGCCATTTTATTATACTGAGTAATAGAATTAGTACAGGAGGTGATCAGAAAGATGGCACCTCGACTTGCACAAGGTAAGTGAAGAAATACACTCAGAATAGAAAAGGAATGGCCCCTCTCTGAATTGCGTCCAAGCTGCTGGAGAACTGCTGTGCTGCTGCTAGAAATCAAATGAGGATTTGGGGCTGTTCCCCTCCTCAGAAAATGCTGAAACTCTGGAATCAGATTTTACTCAGAAAACCTAGAAAAACCCAGAAAGCTTTTTTGAAATGGCCGACCCCCGAAAATCGCCCCCTTGAGGACCCACGCAATCCCTCAAGGCTCTGCGCTGTTGCTGAAATGAACCCACCACAACTCTGCCCGAAACTCAGCCAAAATCCTCCAATATGCAAGCGCTGATCCCCTGCTCAACCTCCCAGCACAAATCCCCCTGCAAAACCTCAACCCAGAACTCCTGCCAGAAAGAACTGCGTTATCCCTCTCAAGACTGCGCAGTTCAATCCTCTTGCCAAAATGCTGATGAAACTACTGCAAAAATACTGATGGAAATACCTTGCCCGAGCAGGCACTCGAAGTCCCCCGGGGCTAAGGGTGAGATCTCCGAACGGAGACACTCAATGCACTAAACAGTGCTCCAGACTAGCTAAACAGCCAATGTGCTCTAAGTCGAAGTGACTAGCTCAAATGCACATAATCGAATTCCAAAATGAGGAAGCTCCTCTCTCTTTTATAGCATTGGCCTCTCTCAATGCCAAGGCTCACCTCCTCTAACATAGCTTTCCTCTTGCCACATGTTTCTCACCATCTGCGCAGTCACTGCAAGTGTCTACGTGGGCCCCTCCTCTACGTGGTTCTTTGGCCTCCCTTGGCTCACCTTTCAAGTTACAACGTTGTGCTACAAGGGAGTGTCTTTATTTATGAAGTGAGTATGTCCCCCTCTCCTCACCTTTTTATTTATAAATAGCTATAGAAGGCAAAATTGAGCAAAATCAAATATTCCAATTAGCCATGGCTAATTAGGAATATTACATCAAGCGAAGGAGAAAAGAGCCTACAACATTTAGTAAACCCCCACATGTGCGATAATTAGGGTTGCAATGCTGTCACACTAAGCCTTCCACCATACACCTAGAAGGAACTCGAATGATCAAGAGAAGGAATGAGTATCCTTAGGTAAATGATATTAGGTAAATGATATCACTAAGGAAAAGTATCTCTTCTAGACGATCTACTTACAGTGGAAGGAAGAACGAAGTGTCGGAAGGTGGTAGACAAAGTGCCGGGGAAACATAGTGCAAAGAAAAGGAAGGACTTGACTTGTGCTTGGAGGTTCTTCTAGTCAAGTGTCTAGGGTTTGGCATTGATCAAGAAAGAAGCTTCAATAAGAGAAAACTTATTGAAGGGTTTTCCTCTCAAGAGAAGAGAGGTTTTGCCCCTGGCAGAGACCCAACATCTTGTGTTCTTGTTCTTATGTTTTGGTAGCAGTTTGATGAAGTACACACATATGCATTAATAATAATAAGTAGAATATTAAGCTAACAAGAAGAAGTGAAAATACTCCATAAATTGTTATCAAGTAACGAAGAATCACCTACACTCATTTGCCCTAGATTCTTCAACATGGTATCAGAGCTAAGGTGACACATCAAGGAAAGGGCAACTCAAGAACACTTATCAAGGAAGGACATCTACAAGGTTGAAACATCAAGCCTAGAAGTCTCAATCGCTTCAAGGACAAGAAGGTCTCCAATCCATCATTTATCAAGGAAGTCTACATAGCAAGAAGAAGAGCCTTACATAAAGGCACCTACAAAGAAGATCAGATCGAAGCAGGACCTGCATCAAGCTACAAGTCATCAAAAAGGTTTCATCATCAAGCAAGACCACTTGAAGAAGACAACTTGAAGAACATCAAGATCCAAGGAAGGCAAACCATCAAGTTTTCAAGGAGGAAGCAAATCCATTACATCTCAAAAATCTATCAAGTAAGTACATGTCTCCTTCTGAATATACATCAATGTCTTTTTGCAAGGAAAGCAACAAATTGGTAGGTACCAATAATTTTCGTGCATGGAAGAAGAGGATTGATCTACTTCTCAAGGAGAATGAATTTCTAGAACATATCAAAGGGAATATCACTATCCCTGCTAAGGAACAAACTCAAGCCTTAGCTAAGTACAATAAGGATGAGACAAGAGCACAAAGGATTCTAATAGAATCAATCAAAGACTCTCATTCCTTATGTCTCCAAATTTGAAACATCAAAATAAATTTATGATAAGCTAGTAGAGCTATTCTTGGTATCCACAACTGGAGAAGTAATATCTCTAAGGAATGAATTGTACAAGATGATGATAACAAAGGAAGGAATATCTTTCTACTTCAGGAAAATCTCTGGAATGAGAGATCAACTTCAAGAGCTTGGGGAAGTCATGTTTGACAGAGAGATGACAACTGTAGTACTCAATACTCTACCTGAGGATTGGGGCAACTTCACATCAAGCATATATGCCAAGAAGGAAGCAACCACACTCAGTGAAATGTGGTCTCTATGCAGAATAGAGAAAACCAGACTTAAAGCAAAGGAAGATGTGGGATCAAAGGAGCAAGCATTTGCTACCATGGCCAAAAGAAAGGGTAAATTTAGCAAATTTGGTCCATGAAGAACAAACAACAAAGACATGTCCAAAATCCAATGTTTTGGATGCGAAGAATATGGACACTACAAAAGGAATTGCCCTAAGCTTAAGAAGGACATCAACAACAAGAGGAAAAGGGAAGAAGCTCATGCGACTCAAGAAATGAAAGAAGAAAACAAGAAGCAAAAGAAGGAAGATCCTTTGGATCTCTGCTATGACTAAGTCAAACTATTTACTTCAAGTCTTCTTTCAAGTTTTTGAGTAGTATAGGAGCATGTAGGAATAGAATAAAATTGCATGGCTAGAAACATCCTCTAGAATCTAGAAGCATGATGTACATAGAGTTCAAAATACTCATGTAGAAGAAGCATTTATAAATAGGAACAAAATGCATGGCTAGAATCATCTTCTAGAATATAAGAGCTTGATAGATATAGCTCAAGTTATTCATGTAGAAGGAGCATACCTAGTATAGGACCTCATCCACAATGAAAGAAAATTGTCATGATTAAGAAATCTTAAAAGATTTCCATCATCAAAAGAAAAGAAACATTTGCAAGGCAAGGGTCTTTAAGATCCAATGATAGAATCTTCAAAATAAGGTTCATGAACCAAAGCAGATGTCTCATTGGGAATCTCATTCATGGGATTCAAGAAAAAGATGATATGCAAGCAAACTAAGATGAAGCAAGAAGGGCCACACCAAGGACAACCAAATGAAGCTAAGATGATCAAAGGAGAATCAAGATGAGGTATGTATGCATCAAAGTTTAGTCATGTTACCTTTTGTGTATTATTGAGTCATGGGAATAGTTCTATAAACATGATCAAGTATGAAAGAATCTCTTTCACTAAGGACATGCTCGAAGGCATGTACTACATTGCAATGAAGGTCAACAAAAGAATATGCTCACATAAGGAGTATAAGATTGCTGACTACGAAGCAAGAAGAAATGCTGACTAGTCCAGGAAGCAAACAATGAAGAAATGCTCTCACAAGAAGCATAAGATGGTTGAACTATCTATCTAAGAAGAAGCAAATGAAGAAAGAGATCAAGCATGTGAAGAACACCATGATCACCGAGAATCACTATTTGACAAGATACTTTGAAGATATCTCTTGAAAGAAGGCAGGACAACTTTGACAAAGGAAGGAAGGACCCTTGACACCTATGAAGGCCTTGAAAGTATGAAAGATGCAGATAACTGATTCTACTCTATAAAGATGTCGTGATGAAGAAGCCATCTAGCAAAAGAAAAGGCAATGTTGAAGCAATATCAGGATGAAGTCATGATGGGCTACTAGGTCAAAGCATGTAAACAAACAAGTACAACGAAGCATCCATGAGAAGAGTATTTCGAAGCATGGACAAGATGACAAAGGAGTAGCCAGATGACAAGAAAACCTGATGTATGACAAGAAAGCCACTTTCCATGAAGGAAGCAATGACATGACAAACCAGGAAGGAAAGTGTTGATTTGGGGTAGTATCAGATGTGCTCTAGCCATGAAAATTGGTGGAAAGGCTAAAGCACATGAGATCTTCAAGACCTAGAAATGGTTTGGACAGATTGTACCCGGTTTGGGAGATATTAAAATAATTAATATTTTTAATGGAGTTCCTAAGTCTAAACTTAGGAAAAATAAAATATTAATGAGTATTAATATAAAACTGGGTTAGAAGGTTCCAAAAGTCATGGATCAAGCCAAATTTAATATTAGCCGTTGATTAGAGATTTAATCTCGGCCGTTGAAGGACCAACATGAAAAGTATAAGAGGAGGCTTGAAGGTGAGTTGGAGAACACATCAGAGTGATCAGTCATTCATTTTGCTAGAGCGGTGTTGCTAAGCAAAGTTGAATCAGTGATCAGCAACGAGGGGCAGTGAGTATAAGGCAGAGAGGTAGAGACAATACTGAGAGACTAGCGCAGAAGCAGAGAGAGCGAGAGCAACAGCCAGTCCAGGCTACGCAGAGCCCAGTGGAGACAATGCAGAGGCTAGAGGGACTGCGTCATCCACATAGAGGTCGCTGGAGTGATGCAAAGGGTCCCAAAGGCTGCGCAGTGCCTCAGAGGGTTGACGTAGAGGGTCCTGGGGTTGACGCAGGTTAACGCAGTCTCTGAGGATTAGGAGACATTTGTCCAGAGCATACTGGGCAGGACGAGTCTTCCGGATTGGGAAGAACTGTGGGTGGCTCGTCGTCAAGAAGAGATCAGACGGCTGACCAAGGCGGGGAGTAGCAGGAAAGGGGTCAGGATCAAGAAGGAAGAGCAAGGGGATACGGCTCTAGCATCTTGCGGGAAAGCAGGAAAAGAGGAAGAAGAAGGACCTCTTCAAGGTCAAGTGCTTCCATTGTGGGGAACTGGGTCACTATGCGAACTAGTGTCCAAGGAAGAAGAGTAAAGGAGAGGCTTTTGACTCGAAGGCAACGCTAGCAAGGGCAGAGAAAGAAGTCAAGGAGGATGACGATTGTGCCATGTGTGTTCATGTGCCACTTGAGAAGGAGTGGGGAGACATCAAGCTGTAGTCAGGAAGACTACAGGCGATGAGGGGCAGGATCCTTGAGGTACCCAACCTCTTGGATTATACCTTGCTACGGGAGCCCTGAAGAGAGAGTAGCAGGATTGGCGGATGTCGTTAAAGACAGATGCGGATGAAGCGACGCAGAGTGCTACAGTGCAGGAGCCCCCGGGTAGCTCAAGGCTAGCAGGATGCAACAATGTGAGAGGCACGAGAGTGTTGTACTAGTGCAGGATGGCACAAAGAGGTGTGCAACGATGCGAGATGCAGGGAGTTGTTGCAGCAGCGCAGAGGTCAGTAGAGGGAGCACTTGTGAGCGGCAAAGGGAGCTTCAACATCGAGAGTGTTTCTAGTGTGACAGGGATGTCAGAAGTTGGGTGGATCAGTTACTTACTTCTCAATAACTGAGTTGCAGTGCAATAACCTGATGCAACATAATGAGAGGGGGATGCAGTGTTGGGAGGATGGACCAGCAGTAGCACGAATGCAGAGGGAGCTGCCGTACGGATGCAGCGGTGCCAGTGGCAGGGCCATGGGCAGCAGTATAGGATGCATCAGTGCAGAGGATGTTGGGTGGGGAGGCCTAGCATCAACATAGGGATCGATGCCGGATAATCAGGGTGATGCTCAGTGTGGAGTATTACTAGAGAAAAGTCCTCGCTAAGAGGGAGTGTTGATTTGGGGTACCATCAGATGTGCTCTAGCCATGAAAATTGGTGGAGAGGCTAAAGCACATGAGATCTCCAAGACCCATAAATGATTTGGACAGATTGTACCCGGTTTGGGAGATATTAAAATAATTAATATTTTCAATGGAGTTCCTAAGTCTAAAATTAGGAAAAATAAAATATTAATGGGTATTAATATAAAACTGGGTTAGAAAGTTCTAAAAGTCATGGATCAAGCCAAATCTAATCTTAGCCGTTGATTAGAGATTTAATCTCGGCCGTTGAAGGACCAACAGGAAAAGTATAAGAGGAGGCTTGAGGGTCAGTTGGAGAACACACCGGAGTGATCAGTCATTCATTTTGCTAGAGTGGGGTTGCTAAGTAAAGTTGAATAAGTGATCAGCAGTGAGGGGTAGTGAGTACAAGGTAGAGACAATACTGAGAGACCAACGCAAAAGCAGAGAGAGCGAGAGCAACAACCAGTCCAGGCTACGCAAAGCCCAACAGAGACAACGCAGAGCCCAGAGGGACTACGTCATCCACACAGAGGCTGCTGGAGTGACGTAGAGGGTCCCAGAGGCTGTGTAGTGCCTCATAGGGTAGACGCAGGTTAGCAAAAGGCTGACGTAGAGGCCAGAAGGGCCAGCGCTGAGCTTCAGTTGTGTCGGAGAGGGTTTCGTGGGACAGGTTTTCTGAATACCTGTTTCCGGATATAGAGGTATTGCTGCCGTGTATTTTTCTCTGTCGGGTGAGCCGGTTAGGCACCTAGTTGTACTCAGATAGACTGCATAATAATATAACCCTCTGAATAGCTGCACCGGTTTTCTCACATTGGGTTTTTCTAGGGACATTTGTCCAAAAATAATGGTGTCACTTGCGTGCTTGTTTTCTTTTAGTTGATGATCTGTAGATGTTGTGACTGTATTGTGTTTATTTCGATATTTAAATGTATTAAATAACTTGTTCGAATTTAAATAAGTAGAAGAAATAAACCAACATAATACAGATTAATTTTGTAACAGATAGACTTAGAAAATTCAAAAGAAAGTGATTGATGGATGGTGCCCTACCTAGGAGAAGTTCGAACGAAGACTTCATGACATTAAAGAAAGGAAGGAGATCAAGCAGCGGAAGAACCCATGAAGAAGAATTTGCTGATGAATGAAAGAGTCCCTAGTTAAGAGGGAGCTTTGACAGGTCCCTGATAAAAAGGGAGTTTTGGATCACCCTTGATTACAAAGGAGTGACAATTGTGTTTTTCCATTTCATGGGTCATGCACTAGACCAGGAATAACAACCGTAAGTCTAGATGAAGGCCATGAATGGAAATATAGACACAAGAAAGACACAACATTCTTGTCTTCACTTGGGAAGGGAGGATTAGGTTATCATTTGGCATCTGATACTCTTTGAGGATGTGTAGGGCATCCAAGACAAGAGTAGGCAAGAAGAACGATATTCTTTGAGGGTTGGGAACCCAAAATAAGAATAGTCCTAGAAGGTCATACTTAGAGAACACCCGGGTGGGTATGTACCTTGAGAGACAATGATGAAGGTGTCTATAAATCATTGGTCTCGCCAACATTGTAGCTCATGATCTCATGAAGAGATGGCGCTGTTAGTCAAGGCATTGCACTATGACAATGTTGATTGATATGATGCTATACCAGATGGATTACAAATCCGGTTTCTCTTATGTGAATTCTTCAAGATTGAAACAGCCAAACACCTTGTAATGTTGTATGAATACCTACCTAGTTAAGAGGGAGTGTTGAAGGAAATGTAACTAGGTTCGATCTTCATAAATGTACTTTTGATATTTGTATTTATTCAAGAAAAAGAAATATTATTTTTATAATATATGTCAATGAGTTTCTTGCTCATTGAAGTAGGTCTAACACATGTTAAAGTGCTATAGGTAAATCAAAAAGGTCAAAAGAATTATGTTAATGACCTTAAGGGTATGTTACATTGTATAAGTGTCAAGGAAGTCACCTCCAAGCAAAGTCAAGTCTCCTCGTATGCAAAGGCACCACCAAAGATTTCATTCAAGCATGTTACATCACCAAAGAAGCCATCCGAAGTAAGACAACAAGTCAGCCTAAAGGGAGGGACAGTCCTGTATATATAGAGGCTGTCCACTCCACTATAATGTACTCACTCACCTCTGAAATCAACGAAGGTAGAAGACAAAAAGAAGAGAAGAAAACACAGGTTTAAGGAGACTGTAGTGCAACGAAGAAGGAGAAATCATCACTAAGGGTTAAGCTCTGTTTCTAGGGTAAAAACACAACCACACGTGCGAGAGAGGAAGGGTCTGCCTGCGGTCATAACAACAGAAACTCATAGCTGATGTATCTCACTATTTGGGGCTAGTAAACTAGCCCTGTAAGGCCTCCTAATCAAGCGAAGAAGAAGGGCACTCAAGCAAAGGAGAAAAGAGCCTACAACATCAAGTAAACCTCCACATGTGTGAGAATTAGGACTGCAGTGCTGTCACACTAAGCCTTCCACCATACGCCAAGAAGGAACTCAGATGATCAAGAGAAGGAATGAGTATCCTTAGGTAAAGGATATCACTAAGGAAAAATATCTCTTCTAGAAGATCTACTTATAGTGGAAGGAAGAACGAAGTGCCGGAAGGAGGTAGACAAAGTGTCGGGGAAACATAGTGCAAAGAAAAGGAAGGACTTGACTTGTGCTTGGAGGTTATTCTAGTCAAGGGTCTAGGGTTTGGCATTGATCCAGAAAGAAACTTCAATAAGAGAAAACTTACCGAAGGGTTTTCCTCTCAAGAGAAGAGAGGTTTTGGCTCTGGCAGAGAGCCAACATCTTGTGTTCTTGTTCATATGTTTTGGTAGCAGTTTGATGAAGTACACACATGCATTAATAATAATAAGAAGAAGATTAAGCTGATAAGAAAAAGTAAAAAGACTCCATAAATTGTTCTCAAGTAACGAAAATCACACTACACTCATTTGCCCTAGATTCTTCAACATTGATGTCCTTGAACTTGTTCTTGAGAAAGAGAATTTGATTTGCATTGCTTACTTTGCACATCCCAACCAGCTTATCATACATCTCCTTAGATGTTTCTAAATTAGAAATATAAGCAACTAAATGCTTTTGAATAGAGTCTATATTGATTCTTTTAGCTTTGACCTCACCTTTCTTTTATTTCGTCTTTGCAGTAGCTGGTGCATTTGAAGGAGGCTCCACCATTCTTCCCTTTACATAGTCCATAACATCATTTTCCTCCAAAGTCAAATCCAAAGTCATCTTCCATGCATGATAGTCGCATTCGTCCTTGAGCTTATCCTCGGATTTCAAATATGATGTAGTCGTTATCATTGAAGCTAGACCAATATTCTCGTCCAACAACTCTTTCTCAGTGATTGCTTTTCTTTCTCTTTCTTGGGCTTTGTCTTCACCTGGGCTCTGATACCATGTTAATTTTAGATAACAATGGTATGTTCTATGCTTATTACAATTACTTCAACGTTCCTTAAGCAACCCAATAACAATTTCCAATTTAGATTTCCAGTAGCAATCACATTAACCATTAATCACAATGACAGTAAAAGTAGATAGAACATAAAACCCAAGACAAGCAGATGGCAAGCCAAGACAAGAGGACACCAGATTTGACGGATGTTAGGGAAAAACCCCAATGTGGGGAAAACTCTTTGATCAATTCTTCTTATTATTATATCAAAATGTTCGGCAGAGAGAGAGAGTACAATAGATAAAACTGACTTGCCAAATTCAAGTCAAAACAACCCTGTCAATTTCTACAGTCAACTGCAGTCAAACTTTAGCCCTAACCAGAAAGTCAACGCTGGTCAAATCAACGATAAATCATCCTTAAAATAGCTCAACATTCACTATTCAAACTCGGCTTGATCAAGAGGTCAAAGTCAACCCAAAACAACTCGGTCAAACTCCGTCAAAGGAGAGAAAAACTATTGTAATTTTTTGTAGTCAAATTGTAGTTAACCCCGAAGTTAGCGTTGGTCAAATTGCACAGATTCCCTCGATTTCTGTGCGCAGAAATGCAGCCTAAAGAGACAAAAAAGATCCTCCAAAAATGACAGTCAAAGCTAGTCAACAACCCCTTGGTCAATGCTGGTCAAACTTGGTTTGCGGCTTGTAATTTTCGGTCGTACAACTCAACCCAAAAAACTCATCTTTCTTGCCATACATGTGAGAGAGAAGTGCTGCCCAAAATATGTACGAACCAATGAGAGGAGAGAGAAAAATGTGTGAGCGATGATGATGCCAAACGAGGTGTGAGGTCACTTGTATTTATACAATTTGCTGTGGGTGAAGAGACACGTCCATTGGGCTTCTTGAGCCTACTTGTTGATGTGGCTGACCTGAACAATTTGCACATATGTGGGCATAAATTCAAAATCACACTTCTGCTTGTCCAAATTGGATGATCTTTATATCAATTTCAATCCTCTCGAAAAGTGGAATTTAATGCAATCAATTGAACTGTCCCAAGGTGAAATTTGGCCCTAGTTGCCAATTTTAACAGAGAGGGAGCAAAGGAGTCTCCTTGAATAAGAGCAAGTATTTGTTCCCCAATCGAAAAGGAATAGGGATATCCTCTCTTATTGAGGAGTGATGTTGGACATTACATGTGCATTCTCTTCTTCAGGTAATGAAGAGAGAATGGTGAAGGATTGGATAAGCATATATGGTTTCCTTGAGGATATATAATCCAAGAAAGGAAAGGTACCGACACTCTTTAAGAATGGGACAGGTATGCATGAGATGAGTGGTTGATGAGGACTGATATTATTTGAGGACTCAGGATTGTAGATCCAAGATAAGAATAGTCCTAAAAGGGCATACCTTGTGAACGTCCGAATGGTGTATGTACCTTGTAGAGGTAGTGCAGTATCACACGTAAATCCTCCTAGCATAATGCTCTCAAATGAAGTTGAGTTTGTAAAGATAGGCCTTAGTGACAATGCTGGCTATAATGATGATGCTTACAGTTGGCTTATCAATTCGACTCTTCTTATGAGAACTCTCTAGTTTGAGAATGATTTTGTACTGGTTGTACAATTATGAATACCTCCCTAGTTAAGAGGGAGTGTTGAAAATGTAACTAGTTTTAATCTTCATAATTGTTATACTCATTTCAATATGTATCTTATGTAACAAACAAAAGAAGAAAATAAAAAGTTATTATTTTAAACCATGGGTTTCATGCTCATCATTGATGGTCTTCTAGGTACACGCATGTTCTTCGTGCTTCTAGGGTTTGTTAGGTCATAAGATTTATTGTCATGAGTCAACCTCATGTTTATAAGAGCCTTTTGGGTAAAATGTGATTGGAAATTTATTTATTTTTTATTTATTTCGAGTCTAGAAAGTCCTGGAAAATCCAAAAAGTATAAGTTAGCCTAAAGGAGGGAATTCAACCCCTTGGAAAGGCTATATAAAGGAGCAGTTCGACCTCATTTGTTATCGACTCATCAAGAAGTTTGATCTCAAGAAGGAAGTTCGATCTGTAGCTGGGAAGCAGAAGAAGAAGAGAGCGAAAGTCCAGAAGAAGAAATGAATGACGACAATCTTGTTTTTGGGTTCTATCTCTCTCACACGTGCGAAGGATTAGGGTTTCTGCAGCTTCCCAGAAGTGCTGAAAGTGCAAGTCCAAGTTGCAGTAAGACAAAGTGCAGTCCCTTGTTGCTGAATGGAAGAATACTCTGTCTTGACCTTGTTGACCTTGGGAGGAGTTGTCTTGCTCAAGGAAGGTCTCAAGAAAAAGTTATATTAGGGTTTTTGCAGCTATTACAAGGGCCAAAGTTGTAGGTTGAAGGAGTAGTATTGAAATTGGGAGGTCGAAGTTGCAGTTTGAAGCTGGTTAGCGCTAGATCAAGGAAGGACTTGTTGGCAGGGCTGGTTTGGTACTTGGAGAGTGACTTGGTCTAGGGTTTGGGTCTTTGTTGTCTCATTTGACACAGATTCTATAAAAAGAGAAGAGTTTTCCGGGTTTTTCCCCTTGGAGGGGTTTTGCTTGTTTGAGAGCCTAATCTCTGTGTCCTCTGTTGCTACTGTTTCTGTTCTTTTTATTTCTTTGATGAAAATATCTAAATAAAGAACACAAGAAGACTAACTAAGTTGACAAGCAAGTATTAAGGTTAAGGAAAATTGAAATATAAGCTGCTACATTGAATTTTCCAACACCCATCAACTAGGGAAAGATTAGGCTTGTTAACTTTCCTTGCGGCAATGCCATCATCCTTATGCCCAAGAAGGATGGAACATGATGCCTTTGCATTGCTATTGAGTCCTCAACAAGATCATAATCAAGCATTAGGATCAACTACCTTCCATTGATGATCTTTTGGTTGCAATGTGCACCATACTTCACCAAGATTTTCCTCAAATCTGGTTATCATCAATTACCTATAAGTGAATTTGGATTTTGGAAAACAACACTTAAATCTGGGGACGATCTATATGGATGGTTGGCCATGCCTTTTGACCTAACTATGCACCCGATGAATGACATTTTCAGTCCCAAGTTCAAACACCAATTCCTTTGTCAATGGCTAATTGGATGCCATCCTTATCTATAGCAAGACATAGGAACACCATTTAGAGTCTGTTTCGCCTGCCTTGGTCACATTGTGCCACCACAAGTTTTAAGGAAATTCAGAAAGTGCACCTTCAGTGTTATTCAAAATTTAGTGTATGGGATTCATTTTTGATTGCATGGCTGTAGACCCCAAGAAGATTAAGGTCATCCAGGATTGGCCTTGCTTGAGCAACATCATAGAATTGTGAAATTTTCTTTGCCTTTTGACCTTCTATCAAAGATTCGTGTTGGGTTTTGCTCATATCCATTGGCTGTTGAACCAGATCATGTGTGCCAAGACAACATTCCATTGGATGCCAACATAATTAGTATAAATCTAAACTTTGCCATGCTTTTTGCCTGTTATACCTACGTTTGAACTTCTATTATGTCTATCTTCTGTCATATGCTTTCCTTTGTTAGAATGGCAAATTAATTCAGAGTTTTAGCTGTAATCCTGTGCTATTGAAACATCATCTACTTTTAGGCTTTGCACAATATACATAACCAGAAGATTTCAGAGGAAGATGCTTGTATGCTTTTTTAGCCAATGATTAAGCCAAGGTTAAGTCACTGTTTCTTTTTAGTTCAAGGCATAGATGTGCAGTAGAGTAGCTAAACTTTTTGGGTTATTAGTGATGAATATTTTGTTTCTGCAGGTGGGAGCATGTGATGGAATTCACTTGTAGCATAAGTACAATTTTAGGGCCTGTAAAAGATATGTCCATATCAGCGGAAGATAATGCTGCAATGCTTTCAAAGGCAAGGCTGAAATTTTATATGAGATTGAGTTAAAACATGCAATCAGTTATACATATATCCGTGTGATGTACATAAAAATTAAAATAGGCCTCAGGAATCTGTAGCAATTTAATGCAAAGGATAAGCTGCTAGATATTTTGCTATTGCATCAAAGTATTTCAGATACCTGATGGTGGTTGGAGACAACAAAAGTAAAGTGCGATATTCTTTCATTTTTTTAATATTTATTGAGACTCAGAAATTTCAGAGACTATTATATATGGATACTAAATTCTGTTGATCATATTTGAAAGTATTCTAGTTTTAGGAACTTACGTAATTTGTCTAGTAAGATTATAATTTTTCCCAACTGCAATGACAAGAAACTATAAACTGCAGGAGTCACAGGAGCCGACTCTTATGAAGGCAGTGTGGGATCTGCTAGAAATTTTCTATGTCGACAAGCAGTCATTGTCCTGGTTTCCTGAACGCCTTGTTGATTGGTTATGGGTAATGAGCTTTCTTAGTCAATTCTCGCTTACTTTCTTTGCAATCACTGTCTCTAGATTTGGTTTTTTTGGTAAAGAAATGATGGATTCAAAATATTCTGGGCTGTCATTCTTCTTTCCTCCCTGTGGTAGAATTACGACAGGGTGCTTTCTAGGACAGAAATGACACTACATTCAAAGCTGATAGTACTGCAACAGAAGCTGTGCAAACTACAGGTCAGAGATACGCATCCACACTTTTTCAATTAAAATTATAAATTATAAATACGTAAAGAACTTTTTAAGGTGGAGATAAATAATCACGATTTTTATTTTTGTCATTGTAGGGAAATTGTTAAAGTTGGTTGATAAACACTTTTACCTTTGTCTTTCATGCCTTATAACAAGGGAGAATATTTTTCTGTAACTTGTGCATTGTCTAGGGAAATGCGTGCTCTGTATCTGAAGCTTTGTTGAATATTTTAGTTAGTGCTGGATCAAGCTTGTCCTATGATGACTTGGATAATTACTTGAATGTGTAAATCAAAATAGAAAATGTGATCCTTTCACTGTGCACCAATCACACCCTTCTCAGACCTTACAAGCCAGTGATTCTGCAGATGGCAGCGTAAGGATCAGGCATTGCCTGTAAAACTATAGTATATATTCCAAGCAGATCAGCAATAGTTTATTTGTCGAGATTCTGCTGGATTAAGGATGAGGGCCAAAGCCCTAGAGCAGGTCCAAAAGGCCTCAGATCAGTGTAAAAGGAAGGATTGAAATGCGCTGTATGCTGGACTATACTTTTGAGTAGGCCGCATCCTGTTCTGTGCTAGCCGGCAGGCCTAGAAGAGGCCAAGAAGCCTCAAACTCCTGTGAACAAAGCTCTGGAGGTGCCTCAGGATTTTGGAGAGGCCAGTGAAGGATGAAAGAAGGCTGCTGTTAGAAGGGCTATTTTTCTGAGCATGTATTAGTCTTTTTGGCAGGACTAGTTAAGGGCGGTTTAGCCCTAGGATCTCCAAGACTGACTTATGAAACTCAGATTGTACTTATGCTGAACTGAAGAATTTCTCCTAGAAAATATTCCTGGGTTTTCTCCTGAGTTTGGGTTTTCCAGGTGAAAAATTTGTGTCTCTTTGTGTGCTTGGCTGTCTCCTAATGATCCTACTGTCATTATTGCATTACTGTTGATATTTTCTCTGTGTAATTGCATAATGATGTATGTGATATAAGTGAACTTGATAAATGAAATCATTGGAAAATAATTATCAGTTTAGAAGATCAGATTCTCTTTGAAAAGTCAACAACTAGCAATGCAAAATTTAGATCTCCGTTAATGTTGTTTTTTTAACTTTAGTTGAACATGTCCATTCAAATGTTTCTGATGCGTACAACCTTGTAATAATGACTGAAGAAATTTATTAGCTAGTATGGAAAATCAAATTGTATTTGATTTGATTCTATCGGTACGATTTCAAAAGGTGATCAAATAAGTCTTACTTGAAGTCCCATGATTGCATAATATGTAAGAGCATGCAAGTTATTCCACTGATCTTGACAACATATTTCAAACAGGAGTTATATGTATTTATGAAAGTAATACTTACAATTTGGCATTTTGTGTTCCTGCTTTTCTTGACACAGATCAGGTGTTATGTTGTACTTGTCACAGTTTAACAATTTTAGTTGAGCTTGACATTTTGAGCTCACTTGGGCATCTTACTAAAATTCTGTTTAGCAGGCACAAATAGAAAATATACTTTGTGCACTTTTCTCTAGCGGGCAATTGTGGTGTGTTTGTCTTGCAACATTTCCACACCTTATAATTATCTTATTTCAGGAATTATATTGTTTAAATTTCTCATGAATTGCTATGATATTAATTTTGTTCTCACCTGGTGGAGACTACCAATATCAGTTAACGTGGAAGAAAACCATTCATCATCTATTGAATGATTGCATACATGTAAATTGCATCTATATTAATTTCTTACATGTTGTATTGGGTATATATAAAGCAGAGTTTTTTTATATATGTGTTCTTTTATTAGAAAAAGAAAGATCTGAATTATTTTATCTGCTTTTTCCTGTGGTGTCATTGGCCAGTTCCCTGAAGATGATCCAGATTACTGGGATGGGGTTGCTTCTGCATTAGCTGTAGGATGGCTTGAGTTTGTGGTCAGTATCTGTTACTATATTGTCTTCAGGATAATTTCTAATGTTTATATTGTTGTTGCCATCATTAGTGTCATATAAATAGAGAAATTTATGATGTGAGATTTCTTCTTGATAAGGTCCTTTTCATTTCCACATGGCCTATTTTAAAGTTATAAATGCTTCTGGTCTCATGCAGGTTAATTTCCTAAGAATGCATGGATCTTATCAACTCGACCAGATTGATGACCGTGAGGTATATTTCTTACTTAATGGCCACAATGTAACGAACAAAGTTCGTACTTAATTCAAATACTCCAGAAGACTTGGAATATGTAGATCTCCATTGAAGATACTAGAATATATATTAAAATGTATGAAATGAGAATGATGTTACAAATGAGAGTGATGGCCTGCTTATATACCCTAGGTAGATAACTCTTCATGGAAGGTCATGTCCCATTTAGCCATGCCTCTTCAGTTCTACTTACTAATAAACTAATCAATATTATAATTATCATCATTATTTATATATATTTTATTCATAACATTGCCTTACCCTTCAAAAAACTTTGTCCTCAAAGCTTGCTGATGAAAAGGCTTGATCTCCTTTTCTGTTTGGAATGTCTTCTCCTCTTGGAACTGTCATCTTCGTTGATACAAGTTGATATGATCCTTTAAGTGATAAACAAAAATGTCACACCGAGAAGGGATCAGACCATCCTAAATAAATCTTCCATGGAATCTTGCAGTGACTGAAAACTTGTGATGAATTGTTATCACATGAATGGATTACACTGACATTAGTATCCTTTGGAACATTAGTTTGTTGTTTTTGTTCTGAATGGTACAGATACATAGCTTGATTGAGTTGTCTACTCTCGTGATTCAGATGTCGATAGGGAATTATTTTGGTTTGACTTTCCCTTATTGGGTGTGTGGCAATTTTTTGATTTTCTTCTGGTACTGCAGTTGTTGAGTTAGGTACAAAATATTTGTTTGGAATTTCATCATTTGAATTGCAACATGTGAGTGTATTTTTCCTTCAACTGACTTATCCTCTTCTTGAGTTGTGGTATTGATTGATTCGATATTCATTCCTTTATCTTCAATTGGAGCTATTATGATTGGCGACTTTGATACTTCCTTTTGAATATAATGTTCTAACTTGTCTTTTAACGACTTCTTGTCCTTTTTAACCTTCTTAATTTGCGTCAATAGTTTTTCACCATTGTCTTTAAGCTGAGAAACTTCTTCATTTTTTTCAGCAGTGATCTTGTCAACTTCTCTTTGCATATTTTGTAGTACTTTTTTACCTTCTTGAAAAATTACTTTTGATATATCTAGTATGTCTTCTGGTATTACTGAATTTGGCTTCACTGTAACATCTTGTAGCGTTATTTTTTTCTTTTTGTAAGAAAATGTCAAAAAGTACTTCTTCATATTTAGGATGAAAGAACCTAGGGTTGCCATCTAGGGTGAACCTAAAAAATGTCCCATTGATTGCTCCATAGGTTTTGAACCGAGAATTGTGATATGAATGCATAATCTCCAATGTTTAATTGTAAATTGGTTATTTCATATTTTTTGTTGTTATACCAATCTAATTTTTCGATTATGGAATCACTAATTGGTTTGCGATTTTAGGTTTTATGTAATTTTTATCTTCGGCTGGCGAGATAACGATAATAACTTTTTTTCCTGCAATAGACCCTTTAATTCTAAATAACACCGAGGCATAGTTATATGAAGTTTCTGGAAATCTTTCGGCCTTCATTTCCGAATTAGATGTCATTTTGCTTGTCGAGATGAACTTCCTTCAAATTCACCCTTCCTTTAATATTAATACCCTTCAACTACTGGAGAATAACCCATTTAGTAATTCAAACTTGAACTTTCAATAATTTCTATCCTACGCTTTATATTATAAATCTCTCTTTTTTCTCTTTTTCTTTTTCTTCTTCTTTTTATTTTATTTTATTTTAATAGTCTTTTTTCTTAACCTTTCTTTCCACTTTTCTTCTAAAGATAAATTTAAACACTTTTTCACTTTTATATTTATTTCATACTCCAAAAAATAGCTCCTAAATATTTTTTATTTTCTTAATTAAAAAAAAAATATCTTGATACTTCCTTGGGCTATTACACTTTATGTAGTGTAAACTCTTATGCTTTAATAAAAGGAGATACCTGAGTTTCCTTTCACTTTTTAATATCCCCACCTTACATAACCTTTATATATACATCACGTAACTTTTGAATATTTTTATCAAATAAAATTGGTTTTTTTAACATTTAATTGAATTTTAGCTCACCCCTTTTCTTTTACCTAATGTATCAATATATAAAAAGTTATGCAAAATGATTGTGACTCTTTTTTTCTTACTATAGCGTTTTTTTTAATAAAATCCCTTATTATAAAACATTAAATCCTTTTTAGCGATTTGGTTATCCTTATAAAAGTAACTAAATATAACCTTGAGTTATATTTATTTGATTTAAAGTCACCATAAGGGTCACGACTTTTGAAGTTTGGAAGAGTTTGGTGTTCTCGTCCACCCCTTCACTTTTAATAATAGCAACAAATAATAAGGGTCACGACTTATGGATTTGGTCATGAATCCTTTGAGCCGCAGATACACACTCAAATGGGCTTGATACACTAAAATTCGACAGATAAGGATGAGTGAAATTCGACGGTACAACTAGTGATATATGTGCATGGGGACTTGTGGTGTTGCAATATATCCGTACAATACAACGATTGTTGTTGTGGTTGTTTAGATTTGCATTATTGAGTTAATTTTTGTAAGGTGGTTGCTCGAATAGGGGCAGTGTGCAGACGCAAATTGTGGCAGACGGCTAGTCGAGTAGGCGTTGGTAGTGGCTGCTACTAGCATGGACTATTACTAGAGGACGCAGCGGCCGACCGCTGTGTTGGAGGATGCGGCTGGCCTACATTGTTTTTTCTTTATTGTTTTGCCACTCTTTTTTGTTAATTATATATTTAATTAAATATTTTTTTAATCCTTTGTTTTTCTATATAATTTTTTTTCTTTTGACTTATTGTTATTATTATTATTATTTTTAAATATTTTTATTTTTTTCATAACACTTTTTAAAAATAATATATATTTAATATATATATATATATATATTTTTTTTTTTTTTTTCTTTGTGTTTTTTATTTTTTATTCTTTTAAAAATGGCCAAGGGTTTTTGACGAACTTAGTAATGGAGAAACTCCAAAACTTTTATAGCGAAACACTTTCAATTTCACAGCAAGAAAGTTGACGAATTTTGATGGCCAAGGACCTGGATCGGAGAACGCGGCTCTATGCAACAGTTAAGCAACCAGAGGATCGAATAACTCTGATACCAATATAATGAACAAAGTTCGTACTTAAGTCAAATACTCCAGAAGACTTGGAATATGTAGATCTCCATTGAAGATACTAGAATATATATTAAAATGTATGAAATGAGAATGATGTTACAAATGAGAGCGAGGGCCTGCTTATATACCCTAGGCAGGTACCTCTTCATGGAAGGTCATGTCCCATTTAAACATGCCTCTTCAGTACTACTACTAATTACTAATAAACTAATCCTTATTACAATTATCATCACTATTTATATTGATATTATTTATATATATTTTATTTATAACACACAATCTCAGTAATAATAGGAAACATGATTAGCTATAGGAAACATGAAATTTCATGTATGTACAGTATACAGCTGCCCCTGTAAAGAATTAGTCTATTGGAAGTTGATATGATACGTATGGGACAAAACCAAACAAAGAAATTTGATCCATTCTCGGACAGAAATTGTACTAAACTTGGAATCACTATATTCAAGTGGTGCCTATGACACTTGAAACATGTTATTTCTTCCTTGGGTTAACTTATTAACATAGACATTCCTCAAAATAGCTAGCAATCTTTGCTTCCACTGAAATTTCTGTATAACTTTATAGATAATGTAGGCCTTTCATTCTGTAAGGTTTTATGATCTTACAAACCAGAAATGATGACATATTGGGCTTTTAATCTGCTGCATATCCAACTACTAATGAAGTGCAGTTAAATACAGACTGAGAATGGATTGGTGGAGGCAGTCAATGTGCTTATTTCAAAGATGCCGCGCATGCGCCCAAGTTTACCTGCTGGAGGATTGGGCCAATGTTTCAACTTGAAGCCTGATTTTATAAAGGTAAAAATGAAGGTCCAATTAAAGTGGGAGCAGATTGTTACATTGGCTGAACCAATTTTTTAGAATTTATTCATTGTAGACGATTAAATGCAGTCCATTTCGTTTTTGCAGGCTTGGGAGAAGTGGCGAGGCCAGGTGGCAAAGTTGGACTGTAGTGCATTCTGGAGTGAATGTAATCATCAGGAAACTTTGCATGGGTTGAAGAAGTTGATACGGATAATGTTAGGTGACATTGATGCTCTTGCTTCTGCTACATGCCATTGGATGGAACTATCAATATCTCACTTTCTGTACATCAGACCCTTTGGAATGGTATGGGGTGTCTGCTTGTCATGTTACTTATGTCTTGATCATGATATTTATTACATAATTCCTTCTCTGCAGTGAAGTTTTTAAGTCTGATCAAATTCCCTTGGTTGATAGTAAAATTGTGTTTATTTCTGTCAGTTTTGGTTGATTGGACTTGCTTCACATTCTCAGAATATAATCTCCATTTGGCAAAGTAGTCTAGCATGTTTGGTCTTGGATGAGCTCTAGAGTTTAACCTTTTCTTTAATTAAATTGGTTTTAATTTCTGAAATTCTGGCCTCAGTTTCTTTTGTTGTTGTTGTGTGCATATGCAACCTTTTATTAGTTTATTGTGTATTATGAATTTGTTCGAGGGAAATTGATTTGGCTATTTCTTTTATGTACTAAAAGATCAAGATTTTGTGCTGCATTTGGTTTGGAACTGATAATTTTGGTTGCAGTCTTATGGTAGTGGGAATAATGGTAGAGCCTTGACAGATAGGAAAAATTGACACTAAGTTACGTCCTTCAAAATCAGCAGTGATGCTGAGCAACTCTTAGGAACATAAGTATCTATTGAACATGAGGCAGTTTTGGAACGAACAATGTTCGCCCTTCAAGTTAAATACTCCAGAAGACTTGGAATATGTAGATCTCCATTGAGATACAAGAATGTATATTAAAATGTATGAGTAAGAATGATGTTGCAATTGAGAGTGAGGGGCTTGCTTATATACCAAGTAGGTGTCCCTTTATGAATGGTCATGTCTCCTTAGACATGCCTCTTTGTCTAACTAATTATTACTTATTTACATATTATTATGTTTATTATTTATTATTTTTACATAAATTATATTCATATCATTGTCTTCCTCTTCAAAAAGCTTTGTCCTCAAAGCTTGTTGATGAAAGGGCTTGACCAACGTTGCACCAAGCGGGGACGTTTTTTGGAAGCGGGGATGCAGAAGCGTCATTTCCCAAAACTCTAGGAAGCGAAGCGTCTACTATATATATATATATATTTGCATTTATTATTAAAAAAACATCCAAAATACCAAATTAGTTTTAGAAGACATGAAAACATGCATATTTTTACATAAATCAAGATAGATATGGCATCCATTGTACATCAATGATTAATTATTCCAGCATCAACCATCTAGAATCTAGATTCCTTTTCTCTTGTCTAGCCTTTGTCTCTACTTCAATTCTATAGGGATATTAGTCAACATTGCCTAATTTTGATCAAACAACTTAATCCAAGCCTTATAATATGGTAGAGAAAGCTTAACATGCTTGATCAATGATTTTAATTTGAGCGAAGGGTACATAATTGCTAAGGCCATGAAAAAGGAGTTCAACAATCAACAACACCAACACTGGGGTACATATAGGGCTTGGTGCTCTTGATTAAATGCCAATCACATGTCCTCATACATGATATAATCCAATGAAATGCCACAATCCCATTGATCTTGAAAACTGTTAAGTCTGCTGATTTGAATGGGATATGAAATTCTATTTTCTCCATATGATGTGTGATGAGGTTGGAACCACTCTCAAACATCCTGAGTCATTTCATGGTAATGTTAAAAATTTAAGTAAAAGGATGGAAATGAAAGATAAAGGAGATTGTCGGGTGTATTGGGCTTGAGGCGCAGGTGAGCTCTGGTGAAAACAAGGGTTTGACGCTCACGAACTCATCAGATTGAGGTTTCAAACCTGGAGAAGAACAGGGCCAGAGCGGCAGAGCTCCACAGAAGAGGACAAACTCTGACCCGACAAATGAAAAACTCGGGGTCCATAGGGACCCCAACTTTCAAACAAATAATGAAGAATAAGCCGACAACACGGGATGGGGTGCAGATAGCAGGTTACGAAAGGTCAAGTAAGGAAGATTTGACCAGCAAGGGGAGGAAAGGCACTATAGGCAATGAAGGTAACAACAATCGAAAACTGAAAGGCAAGGATGACAACAAAAGAACAGAAAGCACAGTCAGAGAGAATCCAACACAAGCACATTTCGCTCATGAAAATAAACAGGGAAAGAAGCACGTAGAAGCAGAGGAAGAAGCTCTGAATCTAGATAAAGAGGAACAAAGGGAAACGGCATCAACGTTTAACCAAAAGAAGAACCAGGGTCCGTGCAAACCCAAAGCTGCAGAAACCCTAAGGGTTGTGATATCAGACCCGGAGATTCAGGCATACCGGGATCACATGAGTGAACATGCAGTGATCTGCAGATTCATGGGGTTTTGGCCAACAGAATGGGCATTATGTCAATGGATAAAACAACAGTGGAAACCCAAAGGTGATGTTAGATTACACCTAGGAGCTAAAGGTTTTTTTACTGTTGTTTTCTCAAATCTAGAAGATAAGGATAGAATATTCGATGGAGGGCCTTATTTCTTTGCCTCTGCGGGCCTTTACATAAGGCCATGGAAACCCAACTTTGTACCAGAAAAGGAAACCTTCAAGCAGGTACCAGTGTGGATACGCCTTTTTTCCCTACCAATTGATTACTGGGGACATGCAACTCTTGAACAAATAGGTAACAAGCTAGGGACCTTCATCAAAGCCTCAGAAGCGACTCTGCAAAAAAGGTACACCTCCTGTGCCAGAATCTGTGTGGAAATGGATGTGTCGGGGGCTTTGCATGAGGGCCTATGGCTGGAGTATAGGGATGAGGATTATTTCCAAGCCATAGACTATGAGCAAATCCCATTCCGCTGTAGGAAATGTCATGAGCATGGTCATTTAATAAGAGAATGCCCACTGAACAAAGCAACAGGAGATCACAAGGATGGCAAAGCAGAGAAGAACAAGGAAATCTTTACAAGACCGAAAGCTAGACAAAGAGCAAATAGGAAACGCCAAACTAAGGCAAGCACCTCACAAGGTAACATAAGCAATGCTTTTGAAATCTTGGAAACTGAAACGGAATTAGAGGACAACATCAATGTACAAAAAGCCACTGAAATAACTAAAGCTACAACAGGGCCTGACATAAAAGAACCGGAGGGAAACCCTCTGAGCTTAGCACTCCAGGAACCAGAAACAATAGAAGGAGTTGAAGAAGACTCAGAAATGCTCATAAGTGAAATCGGAAGCGAAGATATGGAACTCAATGATATACTAGAGCAAGAGGGCGTGGATCTACCAAACATGGTATAAAACTGGAAAAAGAAGGGAATGGAAAACATATCGGAAGAGGAAGTAAAAAGAGTTAATGATATACTCATTGCACGACAAAGAGCAGAGATGGAACTGCAAAGCAAAAGCTTGGGTATAGCTAAAGGGCTGGGAGTCCGAACACAGGGTCTGCATCAAACCTCCATAAGTTCCAAACACCATAAAAAAAGAGGACGCAGAACCAATAATGAAGCATTGCAAGAGCTGGGACAAATGCTCCTGAACTCTGGTAAGATGAAAGCTCTAGAGGCTTTTTCTCTAAGCTCTTAAACTTTGTTTAAAATGAAAATTCTTTCTTGGAATGCTAGAGGGCTAAATAGCCAAACAAAACAACATCTTTTAAAGAAGAAAGTCCAAAAAGAACAACCAGATATAGTGTTTATACAGGAAACTAAATGTTCAAGCAGCACGATACTCAATATAAGCAAAAGATTAGGTAAGCATATGGAATACTTGGAGACTGCCAGCAATGGATGGGAGGGGGGCTTAATCACTCTGTGGAATCCACAAGTACTCAAGGTCCTCTCCTCTGAGGCGGCCAGATCTTTCATAGCTGTAGAAGCTCAAGTTGTAGGAAACTCTGAGACCTATCTGTGCACCAATGTCTATGGTCCACAGAAGCAAGAGGACAAGCTTCTTTTTTTGAGAACTCTGCTCAACCTGAAGCTAAGGTATCCTCAAGCAAAGGCAATCATAGGAGGGGACTTCAACATGATAACCACCCTCATGGAAAAGAAAGGAGGTATAAGGAAACTCAACAAAGACTCTGAAGCTTTCCTAGACTTCATCAAGACGGCTAAGCTAGTGGATGTGTTTCCCAGAAGTGGTGTTTTCACATGGAACAACAGAAGGGGAGGTGAAAGGCAAATAGCTTCTCGTCTAGACAGATTTCTGGTTTCAGAAAATATATTGCTGGAAGGAATCATAGTAGAATCAAATATTCTTCCCAGCGGAGGGTCAGACCATTGGCCCATCACATTGACAGCCGCTATACAGGGCACTCCAAGAAATAAACCTTTTAGATTCGAAAAATTCTGGCTCATCCATCTTGATGTCATGCAGCAAATTGAACAATGGTGGAAAGAACTTGTGGGCATTAAAGGCACCAAAATGTATAGATTACAAGGTAAGCTGAAATACATTAAAGACAAGATCAAAATCTGGAATCAAGCAGTTTTTGGGAACATATTCAAGGAAAAACAGAAACTAGAGGAGCAATTAGAGCAGATACATGAAGGATGGATCAAAGGGATCATAAACCCAGAAACTGTGAGTAAGGAAAAGAAGCTGATGCAGGACTGGCAACTTCGTTGCCAACAGGAGGAAACTCTGTGGAAGCAAAAATCTCGAGTCCAGTGGCTTAAGGAAGGAGAACAGAATACAAAATTCTTCCACAGATCAGCTATTGACCACATAGGAGCTAATAAAATCCTTAGCCTTAAAGATAATCATGGAGCCACGGTACAGACACATCAAGAAATCGCTAACCTGCTTACTACACACTTCAGTAGCATAGCTCAAGAACCTGAAGTTGACAGAACGGAGGCCATTGATGAACTTATCTCCTCAATTCCCAAGCTGATCACGTCGGAGCAGAACTTAGCTCTAACTCGGGAAATTTCCATGGAAGAAGTGGAAGAGGCCGTGAAAGAAATGCCCAATGATAAAGCTCCTGGGCCTGATGGTTTTACCATTAACTTCTACAAAGCTTGTTGGGAAATAGTTAAAATAGAAGTTTGGGAGGTTGTGGAGGATTCTCGACGATCTGCCTCAATGCCACCTTCCTAGCCCTGATTCCTAAAGAGGAAGAAGCTAATACCCCCTCAAAGTTTTGGCCGATAGCGCTGTGCAATGTCGTTTACAAGATCATTTCCAAAGTAATAGCTAATAGAATGAAATCCATACTTCCGGGCCTTATCTCAGAAGAGCAATCTGGCTATGTGGAGGGGAGACAAATTCTGGACAATGTCCTACTGGCACAGGAGATGATTCACACTCTTCAAACTCAGAAGAAAGTAGGTATGTTGATGCAACTAGATCTGTCAAAGGCGTACGACAAAGTCAACTGGCATTATCTGGAAACAATTTTGAAAGCCTTTGGCTTTGCTAAACATTGGATAGTCTGGATTCTAGCTTTGGTCAAATCTCCCAAATTTTCTATTCTGGTGAATGGAGCCCCTTCTGCACAATTCTCTCCTTCGCGAGGTCTTAGACAAGGTGATCCGTTATCCCCCTTCCTCTTCGTGATCTTGATGGAAGGGTTAAGCAGACTTATCCACAAAGCTAAGGAGGAAGGAGTTGAACACTAGTATGAACGCCTGGAAGCGGCTGCCTTTAGGTTTCCTCAAGCTCAATTTCGATGGAGCCTCACTGTGAAATCCGAGACCTGCTGGCATCGGAGGGTTTTAAGGGATAGTGAAGGTAGTATACAATGCATCTACAGTCGAGCTTTGGGGGAAGGGACTAACAATGAAATGGAGTTTGCAGTGTTGGAACAGGGCTTGAGAATTCTCAGGCATCTAAAAGCGGGTGCAGCTGTAGTAGAAGGGGACTCTCAGCTGGCTATTACAGCAGCGAGAAAACTGTATTCGGGAACCAAAGTGAGTAAGGTCACTCAGCACTGGAGGTTGGCCAAGGTGACAGAGAACATTGCCGAACATCTCTCTTGGCTGAACGACTTAATCTTTCAGGCAGTTAGACGCAAAGCTAACACTGTAGCGGATCACTTGGCAAACCATGGCATAGATAATCCCACGGTCGTCTTGGACAGTTGTTGGCAGGACATCACCTGCATGGAGCTGAGAAGCAGGTGCACACTGCTTTCGAGGCAGGACATTTTTAACGAAAGATAAGGCTAGGGGTACGAAGATCTTCGCCGGTAGTGGAGAATGACGCCATCCAATCGAAGGGAAGTAAGGAAAAAGGGTCGACAGGCGAAAGTAGTACACGAATGGCAGAGGCATTTAATGCACAAGCAGGCCGGGGCAGATCTTAGGAGCTCCATGAACAAAAAGTATGAACTCCGCCGGCATAAAATTAAAATAATAGCCACATGGCACTCACCGGAAAGGTTCAAGCGGGGCAAATTTAATAACAAGGATCCGGCCCATCAACAATATTGTGATCCTCGAAGCAGAAATAATCATGAAGGGACGTGCGAGCATGAGGTGACGAGATGGGGAGCCTCAAGCGACTCAGGGGCTCATCCCTCTATAATTACCGTCCCCAACTACAAGAGCATTGCTCTGATCTCCGAAGTTCACCTACATCGTCGCAATTGTGCTCTTAGAAGGTGGTTTCTGTCTGTTCTTAGTCACAAGAGGATGGCACGTGAAGGTAGCAGGAATGCTTCGGCCAACAAAGACCTGCAGCAGGCTCGGGAGGCATACGAAACGAGGACCTCGCAGAAGGAAAAACGCAAAATAGAGGAGTTGGAAGCTATTGTTGCTGAAGAGGAAGAAAATCTGGAGGATAATGATATGGAAAAGGATATGGAGTGGGTTCAGGATCCTAGCACAACGTCAACACGAGCAACGCAGTATGTCCGCACTCAGGCGGAGATGTGGCGTATGAAAACAATGTTAGCAAAAGCAATCAACATGCAAGGGGAGTATCTCAATCAGGCTCGTCAGGCTAACCAGGCTATTTCTGTAATTTCTACGGATCACACAGCGGTTTTGGAAGCTCTGGACTTCAAAATCAGTGCTTTGGAGCAACAATTTGGTACCATCACCAAGAATTTAACAGTGCTGATTAGCTTTCTGAGGCATTCCATTTGCAAGGAAGCCGCTGCCGTGGGGGAATGGGCAGAGAAAACCGTGGGCACTAGTCAGGGGAAGTGGCCACCTCAAGCTGGCAGAGCCACAACTTCGACTGGCCAAGATTCCTCCACCAAGGATTATATCGGTCTGGAACTGTAATGGGAAGCTTGAAGAGTCTCTGTGTATTTTCATGGGTCTTGGGTCAGTTCTTTTCTGTTTCGGCTCAGCGAGTCTATATGTCATGTTTCAGCACTCTGTCTTTTTGTTTAGCAGTCTTTATCTTAGTTCTCCTTGCTAGTATTGGAGGAACTCAAGTTGGATATGTCTCTGTTTTGACATTTTCTCTGTTGGAATTCTGTTTTTGTCGTCCCCAGCCTCTCAGTGCCGCCTTGGGTGGTGTGCCTTGGGGATTTTCAACAGTTTAGTAAGTTTGGATTGGCTGGAATCGGGCAAGGATGTTGATCTTTAGTCTGCACGGGCAAACCTTTTTGTACTATATATATATATTTTTTGTTTTAATACAAACGCTGATTTACACAAAAAAAACAAAAAAAAAGGTAAAGGAGATTGTCACTTTTACTTTAAGAATTTAACATTACGATTAGGGAGCATCTAGGAAGCATATAGGGAGTGTCAGGCCAGGAGTAACTCCAGTTTGGCAGAAAACTCAGAAAAACTGATTCGATTTATTACATTAGGTAGCTATTGTTATATACAAGAATGTGACTGCTCAGTTCATCTTCTGATGACTGTTCACATTCCAGGTTCACCCAACCGCAGAGGATTAGGTGTCAACATTCCCCCCCTTAATCTGAAGGGATGTTGGTGAGTCCAAGCATCATTCTGAATCTTTCAAGCTTTTCTCTTCCAAGCGCTTTGGTGAAGATGTCTGCAATTTGCTCATTTGTGGAACAATGACGGAGATGGATTGTTTTGGCCTCAACATGATGTCGGATAAGATGATATTTAGTATTGATGTGCTTTGTACGATCATGGAACTTTGGATTCTTGGCCAACTTTATTGCAGAGGTGTTGTCAATCATGAGTGGAGTTGATTGTACTTGTTTTACCTGCAAATCTTCAAGAATTTTCCTGAGCCACACAATTTCTTTCGTTGCTTTAGCTGCTGCCACGTATGCTGCTTTTGTTGTGGAATCTGCTGGAACTGATTGTTTGTGTGATCTCCAAGAGACAACTCCTGATCCAAGACTCATAGCATATCCTGAAGTAGATACCCCAGTTTCTTTGTCTCCATCGAAGTCTGAATCAGAGTATCCAATCAAGCTGAAGTCGTCCACCTGTGTATACTTGATTCCAAGGTCTTGAGTTCCCTTCAAGCACCTTAGAACTCTTTTTGCAGCAGACCAATGTCCCTCACAAGGCTTTTGCATCAACCTGGAGAGGATTCCAACAACAAATGAAATGTCTGGTCTGGGAGTAGTGAGGTAGATGAGACTTCCTACAAGCTGTCTATACTTTGTTGCATCCTCAAATTCCTTTCCTTCAATAGATGTGAGCTTTAAGTTTTGTTCCATTGGAGTAGAAAGAGGATTGCACTCTGTCATGCCAAATCTGTTTAACAAATCTCCAATGTATTTTTTTTGAGAAAGAAATATGGATTTTGGATGTTGGGTTATTTCAATGCCAAGATAGTAATGAACATAGCCCAAATCAGTCATTTCAAAACTTTTCCCCAATTCCTTCTTTATGGATGCAATGTAGCTTTCATTGTTCCCTGTCATTAAAAGATCATCTACATATACCACAAGATATACAACTCTTTTGCCAACTTTCTTGACAAATAAAGTTGCATCATCAAGATCAAAATGATTGAAGTTGAGTTTCAGAAGATGCTCAGTTAGTTTTTTATACCAGGCTCGCGGTGCTTGTTTGAGGCCATACAAGGACTTCACAAGTGTGCATACTTTTTGTTCATGTCCTTTCACAGCAAATCCTTTAGGCTGGGACATAAAAACATTCTCTTTTAGATCTCCATTCAAGAATGCAGTTTTTACATCCATTTGATGGACTTTCCAACCGTTCTGAGCTGCTAGTGCAAAGAGTGTCTGGATGGTGGCCCATTTTGCTGTGGGGGCAAAAGTTTCCTCATAATCAACCCCTTCCTTCTGTGCAAAACCTTTTGGCACAGGCCTAGCTTTGTGCTTGTCAAGTGAGCCATCAGCTTTGTATTTGTTCTTGTAGACCCACTTGCAGCCGATTGGTTTGGTTCCAAATGGAGAATCAACTAGCTTCCAAGTGCCATTCTTTATGAGGGCATCATACTCCGTTTTCATCACTTCTTTCCATTCATCATGAGAAGCAGCTTCTTTGAAGGAAGTTGGTTCAAAATCTGTAGACAAGTTCAATTCACAATCATAAGTAACATCCATATCAACAGGTGAATTAGAGTCATCTACATCACCTCCATCTTGTCGGTTTGAATTTCTGGTTCCTGTTTTTCCAATTTGATCAGGATGAACACTTTCAAGTGTCTTTGTCAGCCACTTTGGGGGACCTTTCTGAGATAGTCTAGGCTGCTCTGTTGATTGAGTTGGGACTGAATCAAGATTGAGTCTCCCAATTCTATCAATTACATCACTTAAAGCATCATCCGTTGTTGGAGTTTCATGCAGAGGAGATTGTTCTTCAGAAGAAGATTCCACATGTTGTTCTAGTATAGGAATCCCCCCTTCAAGATGTGGAATCTGATTATCAAATTCTTGAAATGATTTCGTTTTTGTGAATCTATCCAAGCGATCAAGTTGCCGCTCAACAACATTGTCAGATTTGGATGATTCAAGAAAAATGACATCTCTAGATACAACAAACTTTTTATTTACTTCATCATAGAGGCGGTATGCTTTAGAGATGTTTGAATACCCCAGGAAGATACACTTACGACTTCTAGCACCAAGTTTGTTTCTATGTACCTTTGGTATCAAAGCATAACAGTTGGAACCAAAGATCCTGAGATGTTTTACCGAAGGAACATGTCCATACCACAATTCATAAGGAGTCTTGTTTCTTATAGCATTAGATGGACATCTATTCTTTATATATGCAGCACATAGAACAGCATCAGCCCAAAACATTATCTTTACATTTTTGAAGAAAAGCATGGATCGTACCATATTCAAGATTGTTCTATTCATTCTTTCGGCTACACCATTCTGTTGGGGATTATAAGGCACAGTTGTTTGATGTTTGATCCCATGTTGGCGAAGATAGTTTTCAAATTCATTTGATGTATATTCTTTTCCATTATCAGTGCGAATAGACCCAATATGAGATTGTGCATCATTTTCAGTCCATTTATGAAAATTCTTGAATGTTTGAAAAGCATCATATTTGTTCTTCAATAAATAAACCCAACACATTCTGGTGTAATCATCAATAAATGTCATGATATATTTATTTCCATTTGCAGAAGGAACAGGGATTGGACCACATAAATCTGAATGAATGAGTTCAAGCTTCCTATGTGCTCTTGAATGTGAATCATGAAAAGACTGTTTGCTATGCTTTCCTAGAATGCAAGCATCACATTGCCTATGTTTCTTAGGAATTGTAGGCAAACCAACAACACCATTTTTCTTCAATAAGCGGAGACTGTCATAGTTTAAATGTCCAAATCTAGCATGCCATAATAAACTTGATGGAAGTGTACCTTCTTCATGATGAGAAATATATGAGAAATGTTGTGCATGAGCAGAGGTTCCTTGCAGTTTGAGAAATCTTTCTTCTTCTATTCCCCTCATGACAAGTGAGTGGTCAGATGCTTTTCTTGCCTCAAGCTTGCCATCAAACATATGAATGGAGTGACCTTGCTGGCGGATGTGAACCAAGGACAACAAGTTTCTCTTGAGCTGTGGGAGATATAGAACATGATCCAGAAGAAAGTCTGGAAGACCAGGCAGTTTAAGCCTGATTGTGCCAAGTCTTGATGGCTTGATTTTTGACTGATCTGCAAAGTATACTGCTCCATCAACATTGTCAGTGAAATCTTCAAAAAAATCTTTCCTATGAGTCATATGACAGGTTGCTCCTGAATCAAGCAACCAATCATTTTTCGAAGAAGCAAGTAAAGCATTAAACAAATCTTCATTTACTCCAATGTTACATTGTGCCTCAATATAGTGAGCGGATTCAGGTGCTTTACCTTTGTCTGTATCATCAGTTTTACCTTTCTGCTGGTTTCTTTTCTGCTCAATTTTGTCCCATGGTAGCTTGCATGTAGAAGCATCATGTGATCCATTTCGTTTGCAGCGAATGCAATGTAGATCTGTCTTTTCTCCTTGAGAATGTCTGCCCCCCCTGCCTCTGAAGTATCTTCCTCTTCCTCTTCGTCCACCTCTTCCTCTTGTAGAATCTTGAGCAGGATGCTTTTCTTTATGAGCAAGGCAAACAGTGTCTTTAGAAGATTCAAGGACTGTCTTCTTTCCAAAGGCTTTCTCTCTTTCAGCAAACTTTTTCACAAGAGAGTCAAAGGTTATATCTTTAAGATTTCCATTTGCTTGTAAAGACTCAAGATAATTGGAGTAGGTAGGATAGAATGCCTTGAGAAAAGCAATAAGAGGGATATCCAGCTCAACCTTAGTGGATTTAATATCATGCATTATAGACTTTACTTCAGATGCAAGAGCAAGAGGATCATTATTTTTCAGTTCAAGAGTGAAGAGTTTAATCATGAGCTGAACAACTTTAAGTGCAGAATGTGAGTCATAGAGTTCTTTCAGCTTTTGTAAAGCTTCAAAGGCAGTTGAATATGATGAAATATGGCAACTTACTTCTTCATTTACAGATGCTGCGATTAATGCATAGGCTTTGCTGTTCTTGTTTTCCCAAATGACGAGCTCTTTGTCTGATGTAGGCTACACTGGGTCATTGTCTCCTTCTCCGACACACACTCCTTTCCACAACTCATTGAAGATGAGGGTGTGTTTTATCATCCGGGACCATTTAGGATAGTTCTCCTTGCCAGTGAGAACTATTCCTACCATAGAGATGATTGAATGCATTCTGTAAAAAAAAACTTTTGCTGATAGAAAAAAATATTTCTGCCAATATACAGTAGAAATGTACTCAAAAGGGCATTCTCAAAGGGTATTATCATCCACTAAAATTTCTAACATAAGATTTTCATGTACCCGTTGAATCACTGTCATCACAACTTCAATACACAGACAGAAAATGACTTTCAAAAATGTACACAGCTACCAATAAAAATCATTCCATGCATGCGCAACAGTATACAGCATGGGATGCCCAATCCTTTCACACGAGTTTAAAATTCAACAAAAGATCTGTGGTGCGCAAATATCTCAGTGGTCTTCCCAATCGCCGACTCCAAATTATTTTACAGAAATTGTAAATACTTTATGGTTGTTTTAGAGGCGTTGGAGTGTTGTTTGAGACTCTGAAATTCTGCTCACTTTGAGGTTTTGTTCCCCACAAAATTTGAAGCGTTAATGCTACGAACATTACTCACTGGAAGCCAAAAGCATGAACCATAAAATACGTTCATGAGTTTCGCAACAAGAGCAAATCAGAGCTGTTAAGCCAGCTCAAGGAGCTCAAGGCTGAGCTTGCCTTGCTCAGAGTTGCAAAGGTCACTGGAGGAGCGCCCAACAAACTCTCTAAAATCAAGGTCGTGAGGCTATCAATAGCTCAGGTTCTGACATACTTCGGTAAATCCCTGATGCCCGAGCTGCAGCAGATTGGAGAAGATTCGGCGGCGCTTGAGGAAATGACTGCAATTGAGAGCAGGCTAAATATCGAACGCTGCCACAAATTATCCTACAGAGGAAGGATCGATGAGGGGCAGGGAGGAGATGAAGCAACCTTGGCAAGCGTGGGCGGAATCATTGTGGATTTACAGGACAACGTGGTATCTCGTTTTAGTTACATAGTTCCGCCTAAATATATCACAAACAGGATCCTCTTTGAATACGTGTGCTTTATCAGAGCCATCAAGCATGCCGCGGAAGAAGCTGTTACTCTAGATCTTATCGTCTATGGGGATTCCAGCTTCATAACAACTATCACGGCAGGGCTGACTTGTATACGGCGCCATAAGGGTATACAACGTTTCAATGGATTGAAAAGAGCAGCACAGCGTTTACGTTTGAGATGGAATGAAAAGAGCAGCACAACGTTTCAATAATGTCAAAACAACGTTCAATAATGAGGTGTAGTAAAAAAATGGGCGGTCGATAGTGAGTTTGCAGTGCCTGGCATCAGTTTTTTTTTTTTTGAATATGGACAGATGCGTTATGGACAGAGGCAGCGCTGGAAAGGAATATGGCAGAGGGGATATGGCAGGACAGAGGGGATATGGCAGACAGAGGAGTTACAGGAGCATAAGAGCTAAAACAAGGAGCTGGCTCTGATACCATGTCAGGCCAGGAGTAACTCCAGTTTGGCAGAAAACTCAGAAAAACTGATTCGATTTATTACATTAGGTAGCTATTGTTATATACAAGAATGTGACTGCTCAGTTCATCTTCTGATGACTGTTCACATTCCAGGTTCACCCAACCGCAGAGGATTAGGTGTCATCAGGGAGCATCAAGGGGTACCTTGGGAGTATTTAGAAAGTGTAGTTCCTCACATAACGGTTCGAAATTAAAAAAACAAAAAAAAAAGATCCCTGCGGAATGGTGTGACCGTCCACCTCTCGAATCCGCTTGCGATTCGTGGTGGACACATGCTCGAACCTCCACAGATCCACAACCGATCATTTCCAAATCCACGGATTGGGCAGTAGGAACTGCGGATCAGGCCCCCACAGATCCAATTTTCCAGGAATCGCCAAAAAAAGGCGGAACCGCGGATCGGTGGCGGATTCGTACAGGATGTGGTTCTCCCTCCTAATCCTTGGGGGCGGACGGTTCCTGCAACATTGGCCTTGATCATCTTTGTCGATACCAGTTGATATGATCCTCTAAGTGACAAACACCGAGAAGGGATCAGACCATCCTAAATTAATCTTCTGTCGAATCTTGCAGTGACTGGAAACTTGTAATGAATTGTTATCACTTGAGTGGATTGCATTGACATTAGTATTCTTTGGAACATCAATTTGTTGTTTTTGTTCTAAATATGTAGCTTGATTGAGTTGTATACTCTCGTGATTCAGATGTCGATAAGGAATTCTAGTGATTTGATTTTTCCTTATCTTGTTTGTGTCGTTTTCTTGATTTATTTGAAGTGCTTGATTTCCTTTAATTATGACTTTAATTATGAAAGTTGAATGGTTGATTTCTAGATCTTCACTTGAATCTTTTGTTGCTTGAATTGCTATTGATTTCTGGTGGCATCAGATATGCTCTAAGTCTCAAATTTTGCAGGGAGGTTTGCGCACATGTATTCCAAATAATCGAGAAAACGTTTTGGGAAATTCCACCCGGAGAAAGTTTTATTAAAATAATTAATTATTTTTAATGGGTCCCTAAGTCTAAACTTAGGAAATTAAAATAATTAATACGTATTAATTTAACTGTGGGTGTAACTTCTAGAAGAAGACAAGGATCAAGCAGAAATGATCTTAGCCATTGATTAGCTTCTAATCTGGGCCGTTGAATGTCAACGAGGAGATTATTTAAGGAGGCTTGAGGGTCATTTGGAAGACAGACAGAGAGTTGATCAGTCATATCGAATTGCTGAAGCTAGAGGCAGCGCAGTGATTTCGTAGTGATCACGCAGAGAGGGGCAGAGAGAGTTTTGGCTGGAGCATCTTCTCCGTAGCTAAGAATACTCAACAGAGAGGCAGAGGGACACACAGAGGAGGCAACACAGTTGGCAGAGAGGGTGATGCAGAGCCAGGAAGGGCCCACGCAGAGCAGCGCAGAAGCCTTCCATGCAGTGGTTCGAAATTTGCTAAGGAGGCTGACGTTTTGAGCCGGGAGGGCTGGAATCAGCTCCTGAGAGCAAATCGATTCCCACTAGAGGTGACACAATGCCTTAGAGTCTAACACAGGCCCACGCAGGGGCAACGCAGATGTAGCCGGGGACTCGTTGGTTTAGTTGCCAGATTAGCCGAGACTTGTAGTGGAGAGTGAGGTAATCTCACTAATTTCTTTTGCCAAGTGACATTTTCTGTACTGGATTGCCAACAAGGCATCCAAAGATTGTATTTAGAAATAACTTCTGCTTAATAATAAAACCCTCAGGTCTGCTGCATCGGTTTTCCCGCGTTGGGTTTTTCCGCGGACGTTTGTCCAAAAATAACTGTGTCACTTGTGTTGTATCTTTCTCTTGTTTAGTTTCTTGTTTCAACATATTATTTTAAATGGTGTAGGCTGCAGTGTATGTATTTCGATGTTTGCTGTAGGACACTGCAATTAACTTGTTCATGTAAATCTAACAAGTATGAGAAATATCATCAGTTGCTATAGTAGGGATTTCGGGTTTGAGGAATTTTCACATGGTATCAAAACAGTGCAGGTGAGACTAGAAGAACAATGCCAGAGAACCCAATGTAGATCGAAATAGCTGCAGGAGGTAGCAGTTCGAATCCCCAGAGGGATTGCACAATGCTGAATTTTCGAGGAAAGTCTCTCTCTGAGTGAGTCGACAGGGAGGAAGGTCTTCTAGATTGAAATCTTGCCATGGCAGAGGGAGCAACGTTGATCCTTAGCGTGAGGAAGAGTTGGTGGGACGCATTTTTTCTGCCGGCAGTTTGCTGGGTAGAAATTCGTCAGAAGAGAGAGGAGAAGCACAGTGAGGGAATTTTTCCTCAGTAGACTTCCCTCTAAGAAGTCCGTTTTCTTATTGCCTGAGTAGCAGCAGTAAGAAACAGAGAGGAGCAGTTTGACATATTCGTGGAAGAGATGACAACCAGTGGGTTGAGAGATCAAGACATGTTGGATGGGGCATCCAACTATGTCATCTGGAAGGCAAGGATGTCATTCCTTCTAGATGAGCATTCTCTCAAGACCTATGTCGACAACGTGGTGGTTGTGTCTGTAGATGTAGATCCGCTGAAGAAGTACCAGGTAGAAATGGCGAAGGCCAAGAGGATGATCCTTGATGGAGTAAAGGATCACGTGGTTTGTCACGTCACTAGTAGAGGGACTGCTAAGGAGATGTGGGATGCCTTGGCAACGCGGTATCAAGGATCTTCCGAGCAACGAAAGATGTACTTAGAGAAGAAATTGAGATCAGCGCAGATGCTGAAGGGGGGGCACATATATTTGTTCCTCACGAAGTTTCAGGAGACCCGTGATGAGTTAGTAGCAATGGGGTCTACACCTCAAGAGTTCGAGATGGTAATACTGGCCCTTAATTCTGTTTCTGAAGATTGGCAAGTCTTTGTCCAGAGTATCTTGGGCAAAGCGACTTTGCCAAATTGGGATGAGATGTGGGCAACTCTTAAACAAGAGGAGTTGAGGAGAGACTTGGTCAAGTATAAGCTTGATGGAAGCAGCAGTAGTGGGTCGAAGCCCAAGGAGGAGGAAGAAAATGCAGCCCTTGCATCCAAGGGGCAGCCGGAGCAGTGAAGGCGGAAGAAGGACATGTCAAAGATCAAATGCTTCATGTGTGGTGAAATGGGTCACTACGCAAGACATTGTCCTCTCAGGAAGAAGGACAAACATGAGAAGCACGATCTGAAGGCTCCACCCATGAAGATCGAGGAGGAGGACTCCACCCGTGAAGATCGAGGAGGAGGAGTTCGCCATGAGAGTCGAGATACCTCCAGGAGGGAGGTGGGCTGATTTGGAGCTGTAGTTCGAAAGAGCTACAGATGGGCAGGATCCTTGAGGAGCCCACCTCTCAAATCAATTCCTTGCTACGGGAGCCCAGATTAGAAGTAGTAGGATGGACCGAGTGTCAGATGGTGTAGACGAGTGTTGGAGCGACAGATGCAGTGGCTAGAACGATATGTCTGAGCAGCGCAGTGTAGAGTTGTAGTAGTGCAGGGAGGCACAATAGTAGCAGTAGCAGCGCATTGGCATTAGAGGGATAGTGTGGAACTAGCAGTATTCAGATCTTCGACGTCAAGATGCTCCTATGCTGAACACTTGTTTTGTAATTTGGAATGTTTTTTCGTTGCTGATGCAGTAGCAGCAACAGTTTGCAGCGCAGACGCAGTTGGCAGTGGCAGTGCCAGCAGCAACACGGATGTGGGAATTCAGAGGGAGTTGCAGTACAGATGCAATTTTGACAATGGCAGTGTCAACAACAATACAGTTGTAGTAGCAACACAGTAGTTGGTGGACAACATGTCAGACATCAGTAGTGCAGAGGACAGTGTTATGAGGTCAGGGTAATGCTTCAGTGGGAGGCATTGCTAGAGCACATTCCTCGCTAAGAGGGAGTGTTGATTTCTGGTAGCATTAGATGTGCTCTAAGTCTCAAATTTTGTAGGGAGGTTTGGGCACATGTATTCCAAAGAACCCAGAAAGCGTTTTGGGAAATTCCACTCGAAAACAGATTTATTAAAATAATTAATTATTCTTAATGGGTCCCTAAGTCTAAACTTAGGAAATTAAAATAATTAATGGGTATTAACCTAACTGTGGGTGTAACTTCTAGAAGAAGACGAGGATCAAGCAAAAATGATCTTAGCCATTGATTAGCTTATAATCTGGGCCGTTGAATGTCAACGAGGAGATTATTTAAGGAGGCTTGAGGGTCATTTGGAAGACAGACAGAGAGTTGATCAGTTAGATCGAATTGCTTAAGCTAGAGGCAGTGCGGTGATTTCGGAGTGATCACGCAGAGAGCGCCAGAGAGAGTTTTGGCTGGAGGATCTTGTCCAGAGCCAAGAATACTCAGCAGAGAGGTAGAGATACACACAGAGAGGTTGACGCAGATCCAGGAAGGGCTCACGCAGAGCAACGCAAAAGCCTTCCATGCAGAGGTCCGAAATTTGCTGAGCAGGTTGACGTTCTGAGCCGGGAGGGTTGGAATTCCCAACAGAGGTGACACAGTGCTTTAGAGGCTAACACAGGGGCAGCGCAGAGGTAGGCGGGGATTCTTTGGTTCAACTGCCGAATCAGTTGGGACTTGCAGTGTAGAGTGAGGTAATCTCACTAATTGCTTCTGCCGAGTGATATTCTTTGTACTGGATTGCCAGCAAGGCATCCAGAGATTGTATTTAGAAATAACTTTTGCTTAATAATAAAACCCTCGGATTTGCTGCATCAATTTTCCTGCATTGGGTTTTTTTTGGGACGTTTGTCAAAAAATAACCGTGTCACTTGTGTTGTATCTTTCTCTTGTTTAGTTTCTTGTTTTGGGATATTATTTTAAATGGTGTAGGCTGCAGTGTATGTATTTCGATGTTTGCCGTAGGAAACGACAAATAACTTGTTCGTGTAAATCTAACAAGTAGGAGAAATATCATTAGTTGTTGCAGTAGGGATTTCGGGTTTGAGGAATTTTCACAACTACAACTTCTGAGTACATCTTTACTTCAACTAGTTTGTCCTCTTCTTGAGTTGTGATATTGACTGCGTCGGTATTTGTTCTTCTTTCTTCGACTTGGATTGAAGACTTTGACACTTCTTTCGTGATATGTTCTTCTAATTTGTTTTTCAATGATTTCTTATCATCCTTAAGTTGCTTAATTTGAGTTAGTAGACTATGATTATGGTTTTTGAGATGTAAGAGTTCCTCATTTTCTGAATCAACTTTATTTTGGTCTTCAAGTTTCTCATCTTTTAAACACTTGATTTGTTCTAATAACCTTTGGTTAAGGTTCTTTAAGCATAAACTTTCCTCTTCTTTTCTTGATAGACTATCGTTGAGTTTCTTTTCAAAGATTTCCTTTTCTTGTTCTAACTGGTGTTTCTTAGCTTTACATTTCCTCACTTGTGTAACTAGTTTTTGACTATGCTCCTTCAAACATGAATTTTCCTTATTTTTGTTGGATATGACTTCTTCAAGCCCTTTCAGCTTCTTTGATACTGTTTCTGGATTCCCTTGAAACATTAGTTTCACAATATACTTTAGATATTTTGATGAAGGCATTATCAGTTTTGATTTCGTTGTCATGTCTTGGAACGTGACCATCTTCTTCTTGCAAGGGAACATCAAGAATTTGTTTTCTGTGTTTAGAATGAACGTACCTAATTGCTTTAACCAAGATCAACCGAGAATTATGCCAACCTCTTTGTTAAGCATAGCTACGACACAAAATTAAGATATGTACTTGTAATGAGCAATTGTCACTTGTAAATCATTAATTTCATATTCTTTTCCGCCAAAAAGACCACCTTGTTCGCTTATATTTGGCTCTAGAATTAATAGTTGATTTGCCAAATTAATATTAATGTAATTAACCTCTATATTTGGATTAACAACGATACTAATCTCTTTCCTTTGGATACATCCTTTTAACGTAATTAATCTAAAATCTACAATTGGAATATTTTATAGGAGAATCTTCCTTCTTTTATTTTTGAATTAGGCTCCATTTTGCCTTTGTTGATAATTTGGTCGAATGATTTATGAAACTTATATATTCTTCGTGTGAGTAAGGACTTCTTCAAAATATAATACGTCTCTTTATTTCTTTCTTTCATTTTGATTTTATTTTCAAATTGGCTCCCGTATAATTTTTATAAAATTTATTCTTTCTTTCAATAACAATACCCTTTTTTTTTTCAAGCTATAAAAACCTTGAAACCCTTTGATACCTTTTTAACTTTATAATTTCCCTTAATGGCTCTCTCTTTTTTTATAATTTTTTTTTAACTTTCTTTTTCTTTTTCTTTTTAAACTTTATTTTGTTTGTTTTTTTTAATCATATATATATATATATATTTTGACAAGTTAGAACCATATATATATATATATATTTTGAGAAGTTACAACCATATATATATATATATATTTTGAGAAGTTGCAACCCTAGTGAAACGTGGTTATTCACCTCTTTGGGGTATAATATAAAATATATTTCCACTTATGTGGCTTTGATCCGGTGAAGTTTCTCCACGTAAAAAGTAAAACTTACCATTCACATAAAGAGATTTTGTATTTCTTCTGTTCTTCTTTTACCTTGAAAATACCATGGGCAATTACCATGGGTTGTTTTATGAGCTTGTAAACCACTTAATAAAGAATCAAGATAATCTTATCTACTCTTCCTTCTCTTACGTATAGTTTTAAAAATATTTGGAAAGATTCCCTTTTGACTTTATCATGCATTTTTTAATCAATAATGTAGAACCTTTTTGTATGTATGAATGTTCTCCTTCAAAATTTACATACGACTATTTTTTTGTTTACTAGAACCATTGAAATGTCAATGGCCAAAGGCCTTTTTTTCAAAATTAAATAATTCTTTTTATTTTTTAATTCTTTTCTTTTATAATCTTTTTTCCAATTTTTTTTTTTAAAGTAGCCAAGGGCTTGACCGAAAATGCAGAAACTCCAAACTATGAGCGAAACGCCAATTGTTGTCTTGCCAATTTGTTCAGTTAATGTCACTGTTTAGGAATTAATGTTTTAATTATTTAGATAGTGAAAGAAAGATGGTTTAGAAGTGAAACCTGAGGCCCTATGCCTTGAAGTCACTTGTCAAAATCTTCAGTGATGAGCAACTCTGAAAAACACAAATCTTCTACCAATCTTCTCTTCAAAAATGTGTCAAATAAGAATTTAACTTCTCCCTTCAGTTCAGATTTGAATGGCAAAAAACCTTATCCAAACTCAGAGAATATTTTGAAATTTCGCAATTTTATATCTCAGAAATTCATTTGTCTATGCCAATTGTTGTCTTGCCAATTTGTTCAGTTAATGCCATTGTTTAGGAATTAATGTTTTAGCTATTTAGACAGTGAAAGAAAAATGGTTTAGAAGCGAAACCTGAGGCCCTATGCCTTGAAGTCACTTGTCAAAATCTTCAGTGATGAGCAACTCTGAAAAACACAAATCTTCTACCAATCTTCTCTTCAAAAATGTGTCAAATAAGAATTTTAACTTCTCCCTTCAGTTCAGATTTGAATGGAAAAAAGCCTTATCCAAACTCAGAAAATATTTTGAAATTTTGCAATTTTGTATCTCAGAAATTCATGAAACCCCAGATCTGAAATTTCACTGAATGATCCTTGAATTAATTTCACTGAATGATCCTTGAATTATTTGGCTGTGCAAACAAAAATGAGACTAGATCTTGCCCTCCAGGGCCTAGATCTATCTTAAAAGCCAAAACTTTCTTCAAATAATCTCAGATCTAAAGCTTTAAATGAAAGATTTTGTCGTTTCTTCCTTGCAAACAAAATTTTGAGGGTAGATCTTGCCCTCCAAGCTCTAAATCTAGCTCAGGTCTAGAGATTTCCTTCGCTGATTTCTCAGATCTATTCCTGCTAGTGTTCCACGGGGACTCGCCCCCACCCCTAGGGGCCTAGTTTCCTAGCTCCCCTACACTCCAGTGACTTGGGGACGAGAAGGGGTTGTTTCCCCACGCTCCCAAAAAACAGGGTATGCAGGGGGACGTGCCAGGGGGACGTTTCCTTGTGTTGAGGGGTCGTTTCCGAAAGGGGGTCGTGAGGGGTCATGAGGGGTCGAGGGGGACGTGGGGGGTCGAGGGGCCCAATGTTTTTAAATAAATTTTTGTTTATAATTAAAATTTAACATTAGTTTTAATACTTTAGGGTTTCAATTTGTTTTCTTATAAATTTAATTCATTATTTGCCCTGGCCCCTCACTCCATTCGCAAGACGCTTCTAGTTCCTTTGCAGCAGAGAGGAATTGGTCCACATATAGCTTCATCCACTCTATCAAGAGGAACAAACTTACCTCTAAAAGAGCGGAGAAGTTAGTTGTTGTGCACAATGCCCTACGTCTTGAGCATAGGAAGACACCTGAGTATTTGAAGGGACCAACAACACAATGGGATGTTGATCCAGAGGATGATGCACAGGTAGATATGGAGGAGAGACTTGATGAGAGATAGATGGGGTTGGTTGGTGTGCCACTTAGCATGTTTAAGAATGCTAGTGATTCAGATTTAGATGGTGATATGGTTGATCCTTATTTATTCATGCAATAGCTAGATGCAGAGACTAGCAAGGCATTACCTTGAGGCTTGAGCAAAATTATGCTCGTTTATCTTTCGATATGTTGATGTTCTTATGTTATTCTAACTCTATAAAATTTTGACTCTTGATGTGTCAGACTTGACTTTTATAATTTTATGTCAATATTCACTCTTCAGTATTCAATGTTCATAGTAGGAAGTGGAACATCAATATGGTTTAAAATTTAATCATAATGTATGATGTATGATTATAAATTAGAATTTTAAATTTATATGATATTAGATAATGATATTCATATCAATGATCATGCTTTGCAGCGTTTCAATTCAAACCCAATTGTCATAGTGGGCTCAATTTATAAATTATATTTTATATTTATAAGCTTTTAAGACCTTGACGCCCCCCCCACGTTTCCTAAAAATTGGCAGGGAGCTTTTGCATCGGCCGCTCCCGCGCCCCCTCGTCCCGGAACCTTGGTGGAACATTGATTCTTGCAAATAATCTTTGAACCCAGATCTTGCCCTCCAGGGTCTAGATCTGGCTCAGGTCTGAAACTCAGCTACAGGGCGTTGCGGGCTGAGGACGGCTCACAAAACAAGTGCAGCCAAAGAATATAAATTCAATTTTATTGGATACTATCGATTTAGAGCCTGATTGGGTTGTGGAGGAGGAGTCCCCTGATTTGAGTTGGCTTGATGAAGAGACTGAGAATCTCTCTAGTTTTCCATCTCAAGTGGAGACTCCGAATACACCTGCCTCACAGTTGCTTCAGCGTTTCGATGTTAGCATTAGCTCCACGAGGACTTATTGTAGGGGTGGTCGTCCATGAGTGATGAGACTCAAGATTGTTATTTTGAAGAAATCATTTATCATTTATGACATATGTATTTGAATTTTGAAATTGTTGAAATTTTTTATTTTAATTATGGAATCATGATTCCTTTTCTTATTCAATATCTAAATGTTTTGCTTACAAAAATCGAATATGTTATGTTGTACTTTTATAGATATGAGATGATGTTATGAATTTTTTTTTTTTCCTAATTTAATTTATTTATTTTATTTTATTTTTTATTTTTATTTTTATTTTTTATTTATTATTATTATTTTTATTTTTTTCCTGAATATGTCTACTATTATTGATACAAAATATTTTTACACCGAGGCCATGGCCTCACGAAGCTAGCCCAAAGAAGCGGCATGATTACATATCATAGCTGATCAAAAACTGAAAAATACCCTGCTGATTTTTGCGTTGAAGGATTGCAGGAGACCTGACCACGACTCTTAGCAAAAAAACAAAAAGCCCAATACAGAGTTTAAACAGAGACCAAACAACATCCGTGACAGGATGATTAGACCATGGCAAGTGAACCGAGAAGCACTGCCTGGAACTGAGAATAAACTTCAGAAGCACCTGGGACTGCATCCGAGACCAAAAACCATAAGCTAGCGGAGTGCTCCTCTCGCAGGGGAAACTGACATTTTGAGCTGGAGCGCTTATCATGACAGTCAAGTAGAAGATAAGTGAATATCCTTGAGCATACTGAATTCCAAAAAACCGTAGAGCGCAAACCTGTTTAAACGTCATGAGAAGTGGAGGGCTGCTCTTCGATGATGCGGCATCCATATTCGTAGTCATCATCATCCTCAGAGGGGTGGCCCTCTTTGCTTGTAGAGCCTCCACCGATAGGGACACTCGGGCCTGCCTGGTCATTCATGATTTGGGATGCCATGCCTTTGCCTGAGCCTGAGGCCTTTGCCTGCAATTCCTTAGTCACCCCGAGGGAAACAGCTTCCTGACCAGCATTGATCTCGCTAAGCTCTATGGTAACAGAGGCCATGAAGGTGAAATTGCCATGAGTGCAGGGGAACTGAAGCCGAGCGGAATTAGTAGCAGAATTAAAGGAGCTCGCTGCCAAATTGTGCAGTCCTCTACCCCTTCCTCGACCGCTCCTTGTAGCTGGATACTGGTCCATGCGGAAGTCCGAACAGAAAGTCGAGGAATCCGTCGTGGAGGAAGAGGCCTGGCGGCCCGTTTGCCCCCGGGAGCTGCCTCTCCTGCAGCTCATCCTCTGGCGAAGTTTCGGCATAACCGGAAGAACAGGAAGAGCCGGGCGACCTGCCAGACTGAGGAAGCAGAGAAGGATCAGAACAAGCTTGGTATCAGCACCCAGATGGGCGGATGGGAGAGCAGAGGACCAGTAGCTGGCGAAATTGCAGGTGTGGCAGTGAGAAATCTGAGGCACCAGCCAGAAATCCACCCATCGAACCAGAGCCCAACGTATCCCCGGGATGGTTCGAGAACGAGTCTCTGCAGCTGCGACGGAGGGACTTGAGCGCAAAGGAGGAGCGACAATGAGACGGGCTGAGGGCACCATGATTAAGAAATAAACAGGCCGGAGAGGAGGGACAGGCTGCAATAAAGCAGCATTAAGATTGAGCGCAGGGGAAATAAAGTCTGGTACTGTGAGAGGCCGAGAGGCGGTGGAGATGAGCCACGCGCCCACCCCATCTGCTATCCACGTACCTATACCGCAATCAAACACCCGGATCCGAGAGATGATGTTATGAATTATTGCATACATTGTGATTTTTATAATTTATAAGGATTGGAATTGTCATTAGTTTTGTTTTTATGGTTAAAATTGACCATATTTCAAGGTTTTTTTGCATTTTGACAAGTCTTATACGAGTTTTATATGGGTTGGTCCCGAGTCTTATATGAGTTGACGAGTCAATACCATACGAGTACGAGTCGTGCAACATTGCTTCATACAAAGATCACCATCAAATAACTAACTAAACTAAGTCCTATATAGGTGTTTCCTCTCTTATGTTTGGGATGTCTAGGTGGATAACCCTATTAGGTGTTTACAATCCCCATGGGGAAGTGATCGGTCCTAGGTCAACCCATCAATCCATTGGTGCAAGTGTAGATGGTGACAATAGAGTGCACAAGACTTCAAGGCCAAGTACCATAGCCAAGTGACCAGCCAATGGTGGTCCAACATCTCGGGTGTATAGATGTAAGGAGGGAGCAATCGTGGAGGCATGCGTTACCCCTTCCTTGACCTGCTTTTTCCACCCTCCTAGCGTGCCTTTTACTTTTTTATGATAATGCTTTGATATGGGTGCATAGCTCAAGGGCCCAAGATTGCATTTGAGAGTTTTAACATTTATTACCCGTTAAGATGAGTTGATTCATTACTCATCAGGTTTGGGACAATACAAGGGTTCCTTTTTATATGTGGAACATCAAGTGCTCTAGGAATTAGGTGATGGCTAATATGGGGGGTAGAGCTCATGTTAGACATTTCCCCACACGCTATTTATTGCCCCAACCATTCTTTGCATTTCTCCTTTTATTTAATTATGGATTTCCTTGCTTTTATCATTTTTTAGTTGCATCAAACTCCAGGGCAATGTTTTCTGGCCTAGACCCAAGGATGACGATGAGAGAGTGTCAATCCCCATGACCAATGATCACCTGCCTAAAGAATGGACATGGAACAAAGGGAATGATGGAGAGTGGTATGGAATGTCACGATCATACTACTTCAATCAAAGCCTCCTTAGTAGTTTCCTTCCTATAACCCTAAGGCCTTAGAGGAGGCTTCGCTGGACTAAGATTAAAGGCTAACCACCCAAATGAAGTCCTAGGGTTGGCCGCAGGCTTGACTGCAGTTGACCAATGTTTGATTGGGATTTTCGGACTGTTTTGGGCTAATACATCTTGCTGTTGGAGGCTGAGTTGACTGAGATTTGACTGAGCTTGATTGGAGGTCAAATTTGACCTGTTTGACCATCGTTGATTTTGCTAGTTAGGGTTTGTTATTGCTGTCATAAAATATCAAATTTGTATATTTGTACTATCTCTCTCTCTTTGCTGCACTATTGAAGAATATAAGAAGAATTGATCAAGGGTTTCCCCACATTGGGGTTTGTCCTTGGCTGGTGCCACATCTTTTGTCCTCTTGTCTTGGCTTGTTTTCTACTGTTTATGTTTATGTTCTATCTGCATTGTACTATCATGTTGATGTGATTGCTAAATTGGATATTGATATTGGGCTAATAAGAAAATTGAAGTAAATTTATCTTAAGCATAGAACATACCAAAAATTAACATGGTATCGGAGCTGAGGTGAAGACAAAGCCCAAGCAAGAGTGAAAGAGCAATCATTGAAGTCAGTTGGATTAGGACAAAAGGCTCAATGGGTTCCTCGTCACACTTCTCGACTGAAGACAAGCTCCGTGAAAAGTGTGGCTATCATGGATGGAAGATGTCTCTTGGTCTGACATTGGAAGAACAAGAAGTGTTGGATTATGTGAAGGGTAAAATCCTTGAGCCTCCATCAAATGCACTAGTTGCTACAAAGAGCAAGTACAACAAGGCTGAAGTCAAGGCGAAGAAGGTTATCAGAGATTCCATTGACAAGCGTCTGGGGGCCTACATCTCCGATTTGAACACCTCGGAGGAGATCTACGATAGATTGGTAAGCATGTTTAAGGTGAGTGATGCAAATCAAATTTTGTTCCTCAAAAATAAGTTGAAGGATATTAAGGAGGGCAATGACGAAGATATTCAATCCTACTTCTTAAGGATCATTGAGATCAAGAATGATATTCTATCGATTGGAGAAGTCATTCCTGACAGGGAACTTACTATCACTACCCTTGGAGGGATACCACCCGAGTGATATATATTTAGAACCACTATTCTCAATAATGATCAAATTCCGGGATTTGAAGAATTGATGTCAAGATGCATTCAAGAAGAAACAAGAATGGTGGAGCAAGAAATGCCTTCTAATAAAGGCAACCCCATTGATTTCTCCACTGATGCCAAAAAGAGAAATAATGCAGGGTCTAAAGGTCATTTCAATGGAAAGCCCGGATCCAAGGGTGGAAGGAAGGGCAGTTGCTTTCTTTGCAATAAATTTGGCCACTAGAGTGTCCAAATAGAAGGGACACATCACATGATGATGATCATAATCACTCCAGGGGAAACTTCAACAACAACAATCAAAGAAATGGAAGGTTCAATGGAAACAGAAAAAGGAATGCGGGACATCATGGAAATGGTCAACCCTCCAAGAAAGCAAGGAACTCCAGGCATGAAGAATCAAATGTTGTTAACAATAAGCAAAAGGAGTATTATCTTATATCGGCCCTCTCCACTACCTCTCCTCCGGACACTTGGGGGAATTGGCTTATTGATAGCAGTGCTTGAAGGCACTTCATCGGACACAAGGAAGCTCTCTCTAATTTAATAGAGAAGGAGACAAACTTGGAGATTATTCTTGGAGACAATGCCACCTATCCCGTAAAGGGTGTAGGGAATATTACCCTTCAATTGAATCGGGGTAACACGATTCATTTACAAGAAGTTTCTATATGTACCTGATCTCAAGAATAACTTGGTGTCCATTTTGGCAATGGAAGACAAAGGTTACAAGGTAGCATTCATCGATGGAAAGGTATGTGTTTGGAAAAGGAATTTTAAGGATGCTTTTACTCTTGAGTTTCGGGTTGACACTTTGTATCAAGTTGGAGGAAGTCCATTGGGGGCCATGTCTTGCGACACATCTCTACAATCTGAACTATGGCACCAAAGGTTTGCCCATCTTCATTATAAGGCTCTTCTCGATGTGAGACAGATGGTGACAGGTATGCCCGAGTTCAAAGTAGAGCATGAAGGTATATGTCCGGGATGTGCGAGGGAAAACTTACAAGGGGACTATTCCCCTCTAGTAATAGCAAGACCACTGATATATTGTAGTTGATCCACTCCGACATATCTGGTATGATGCCCGTAAACTCTTTGGGAGGATATTTATATTATCTCATTATTCTCACAAGACTTGGATCTACTTCTTGAAAAAGAAGGATGAAGTGTTCACTTGGTTTCGTCACTTCAAAGCCATGATCGAAAATCAATCGGAGAAGAGAATCAAGATATTGAGGATTGATAATGGGACCGAGTATGACTCCAATGAATTCCATGACTATTGCATAGAAGTTGACATTAAGAGTGAGACCACAATACCATACACTTCTGAGCAGAATTTATGTGGCTAGTCAAAGGGAAGTTGAGATAAGTCATGATGTCACCTTTGACAAAGATATGGCTCTTAGCAAGGTTGACAACCTTCCTATACCAAGGAAGGATAAAGAAGCTGACACCGGAAAGCAGGGTGAAAAAGAAGATGAAACGATGCCTGATGTTGATGAACCTATGGATCCTATTGATCCTCCTCCTCAAGAGCCCTCCTCCTCCAAGAAGAGGCCCTCATGGCTTAGGGAGACTCTCGAAGATGCCGAGAGACATATTGCACCAAGGGGGACTTTCCGTGAAAGCAAGAAGCCGACTAGGTATCAGGGATACTTGACCATTATGAGCACTATCATTCAAAATGAGCCTACATCATTCGAAGAAGCCGTGAAGCATCAAGTATGGAAGGATGCTATGAATGAAGAATACGAGTCCATTATGAAGAATGATGTCTGGGATGTGGTCCCTAGACCCCATGACAAATCGGTTGTCACCTCTAAATGGCTTTACAAAATCAAGCATGGAGCTGATGGGAGTGCAGAAAAGTACAAGGCTTGCTTTGTTGCCCGAGGCTTCTCTCAAAAGGAAGGTGTAGATTACGATGAGATATTTGCACCTGTTGCCCGATACACCACCATCCGCTCGATCATAGCCCTTACTGCTTCGCAAGGATGGAACCTACATCAGATGGATGTCAAGACCGCTTTCTTGCATGGTTCGATTAAAGAGGAAGTCTATGTGGAACAACCCGAGGGGTTTGAGATTCATGATCGGGAATCTCATGTATGCAGGTTGAAGAAAGCTCTCTATGGGTTGAAGCAAGCACCCCGGGCTTGGTATGAGAGGATTGATGAAGCTGGGATTCACTAGGAGTGAAGCCGATCCGAATCTTTACTTTAAGGTTGAAGATGATAGACCTCTCATATTGGTGCTTTATATGGATGACCTCTTTTTGATTGGTGCAGACCCTCTCATTCACAAATGTAAGAGGGAGTTGGCTTTTGAATTTGAGATGAAGGACCTAGGACTAATGCACTACTTCCTAGGGTTGGAGGTCTGGAAAAAGCCAGGAGAAATTTTCCTATCTCAAGGAAAATATGTTGTGAAGATATTGGAAAGATTTGGGATGGTGGACTGCAAGCCCGTGACTACCCCGATGGAGCTTAACTTTAAGAAGTTATGCGGTAGTGCTGCCGGACCTGAATTGGGAAATGCTTCTGAGTATCGTCAACTCATAGGAGCACTGATGTTCTTGGTGAACTCTCGTTCGGATATATGTTTTGCAGTTAACACGTTGAGCCAATATATGGTTGAGCCTCATCACACACATTGGATTGGTGCCAAGAATCTTCTGAGATATCTTCGGGGCACAATCACTCATGGATTGAGATACATTGCCGGAGATGTGAGGCTGCATGGTTATTCTGATGCTGATTGGGCAGACAGTGTGGTGGATTGCAAGAGCACTTTTGGGTGCTGTTTCTCTTTGGGTTCTGCTTCGATATCCTGGATGAGCAGGAAGCAGAAGTCAATTGCTTTGAGCACCGCTGAGGCCGAATACATAACTGCGAGTATGGCCTCCTGTGAAGTTGTTTGGTTGAGGAAGCTCTTTAGTGAGCTGTTTGGACATGTGCTGGATACCACCGTGATCCTCTGCGACAACCAGAGTGGGATCTGATTATCAAAGAATCCCGTATTTCATGATCGCTCCAAGCACATAGACATCAGGTACCACTTTATCTGGGATATGGTACTACGAGGAGCAATAAGGCTCCAACACATTGGGACTGATGTGCAGGTCACCAATATTCTGACGAAGCCCTTGGGAAAGGTCAAATTCTTGACTTTTCGAGAACGAATAGGAGTCGTGGAGAGACCCTCTTATGAGGGTCCTGTATGATGTGGACATTGAGCTCAGGGGGCTCTGGGGGGCTTGGGGTACTTCTTGGAGCGATGAGCAACCATAGGGTGAGTGGTTTAGCCTTCCCCTAGTGGTTTGCTGTGTACAGGGTGAGTGGTTCAACCTTCCCCTGTGATACCCTGTGGCGACATGTAGGCAGGATGAGTGGTTCATTCTTCTCCTTCTGGGACTCATGGGAAGTACTTCTCAGTTGGCCAATGAGTAGGGAAATGAGGATAGGGACCATAGTACTACCGATGGACGCATTGTGTACTACTGTACTCCCTATGCTAGGATGATATTGATCTGGGATCAATTGGAACTGACTTCGGGTTAGTAAGAGTGGTATGATACACTCTCTTTGTTGGAACTGACTTCGGGTCAGTAAGGGTGGTACAAGACACTCTTTTATCTAGGACTGACTTCGGGTCAATGGAGAATGGTATGATACATTCTCGATCACTTCTTCTTCTTCATAGTTCAATAGAGCAAAGTAGAGCAAAGCAATGCAGAGCAGTGCATTGATGGCAGAGATAGTACTGATTGACAGATGGATGAGCAAATGGAGTTCTCCCTAGTTGAAAGGGAGTGTTAAAATTGGCAACTAGTGCTAAACTCCATATGGGTCACCTTATTTATGGCAACTGATATTTTTCTTGGATTCCTCTCTCTGAGAGGTGTAGGATTGATCTAAAGATCATCCGATTCGATCATGTATATATGGAGATATGAATTTATTTATATTATTGACAATTTGTCAAGGTCGACCAACAAGCAAAACAAGGATTTTTGACCCCCAACTTAACCTTAACATTGCATATAAAAGGAGGAGACCTCATGGCATTATTTCACCATCTCATCCTCACACATCTATCTCTCCTCTCTTGATTTGGGTATGTAGATCTGGGCATCTCTCTCACACGTGCGAAGGAGGAAGACTTTTTGTTTAGGGCAGCGTTGACCAAGCTTGACCGAGGTGCAGAAGTGCTGTTTTGACAACGCTGACCTCTTCTTGTTTGCGGATTGGGTTAGGTTGCCTCTCCTTGGCAGGCCACAGTTTTGGACAACCACTTTGACCCTACTTTGACCCTGTGTTGACCAACGTTGACTGTCCTAGGGCTGGTTGCAGGCTTGACTGCAGTTGACCAATGTTTGACTGGGATTTTCGGACTGTTTTGGGCTGATACATCTTGCTGTTGGAGGCCGAGTTGATTGAGCTTTGACCGAGCTTGATTGGAGGTCAAATCTGACCTGTTTGACCAACGTTGACTTTGCTGGTTAGGGTTTGCTGTCATAAAATATCAGATTTGTATATTTGTACTATCTTTCTCTCTCTGTTGAACTATTGAAGAATATAAGAAGAATTGATCAAGGGTTTCCCCACATTGGGGTTTGTCCCTCACTGGTGCCACATCTTGTGTCCTCTTGTCTGGGCATGTCTTCTACTGTTTATGTTTATGTTCTATCTGCATTTTACTATCATGTTGATGTGATTGCTAAATTGGATATTGATATTGGGCTAATAAGAAAATTGAAGTAAATTGCTCTTAAGCATAGAACTTAACAAAAATTAACAGTTTCCAACAACAGTTATCTGTTCTTTCGTGGAGATCGTGGTACTCTCAACTGCTTGTAGGGATCCTCTTTCTGCATCATCAAGTGATGAACAAACTTCAATTTCTACGTCGTGGAGCCATCTTCTTCCATAATTTCTTCGTAGGGCTTCGACCATTTTCTACATCACTTCCCTTCAATGAAATGTAGTGTTGAACCAATTAATGCTAAACATGCTCTTCTTTGAACCAATTAATGATCTTCATTGCCATCATTTGGCTATCCTTCATAATTCTATCTCTTCCAAGTCATGTTCATTTCAGAATCATCCATCCAATCCTATGTGTATTGGTTGTAGGTGAATTTCTACAAACTTCTGCCGTTAGTCCTCTTCCAATCCAATCAAATGCTTTCAAAAATAAAAAAATGAACATAAAAAAAAGGATTACCTCTTCATGATGGCCTTTCCTCATGACATTTGCTTTTGCAACATCAACATCCTATATATTGTACAAATCCATCTCCAAGATATTTACTATCAAGGTTCTCCTTCTTTATCATACATATTAGGGTCGTCATACCTTCTCCATGGAGATGTTATGGCTAATCCTTCTAGATGTTGATTACTCATCTCATGTCAAGTGGCTATAGGTACATCTTTACGAACTTTTCTTTCAACTTCTTCTTAGATTGCTTCCTCGGGATGTCAATACATAGTTCCTTCATCGTAGGAACAATTGTTTCCAACCACCTCATATTCTTCATGAGGTCATATAGTGTTGATTCTATCTTGTCATCATGTAGAATAGTTCAAGGGATATTATATTTATGCCTTCATGTATCATTCATAAGGAAGAGTCCTTTCTGCTTCAATCATGCTTATGAGATAGAGCATTCTAGCCATTCTATTTGTTGAAAATACTGGGGGTGGGGGTGAATCAATATTCCTTAGCAATTAAAAGTTTTAAATCTTTTCAGAGCATTAGTTAATGTTCAATTATTATTAATGTTTATGCAGTAATAACAGTAAATAAAAGAACAGAGTAGGCACAAAATTTAGGTGGAAAACCCCCTCCGGGTTAAAAACCACCGAACGCTTTTCTAATAAATTCTTTTATCTTCAGCCCCAACTGAAATGAAAACAACTTCCTCGAATTCTAGAAAAGCATTATTCTCCAGCTCCCATTGGAAGGATGGCCCAACGCCCTAGTTTCTTCAGTAATCAACTGAATGGATGCCCCAACACCCTAGACCAACCTACCACCCTGAAGTGTTCACGGGCTCCAACCTATAGGCGACTTCATGCACCTGCCTAGCACCTCCCTGCCACCCTATAATGACTGAAATGAGACAAGAGTGTGGATTCCCGTACCAGGGACAACGATCCACGATACAATATGATTTACAATGATTTTGACCGAACACTATGACCTACAACCCAACCATGACATCATCCCAACAGAGACTCCTATACCTCCCAACAATGCCTTTTCGACTCTAGGCAGATTGACTCTTTTACAATAATGACTCTTCCAATGATGACACTTTTACAACTTTACAATGATGACTCTTGGCCTTGACACTTGTTCACAATATACAAATGGCTGTCATGTCTTCAAAGGATGTCCTGCTGCAATGCTTCCTTGATTTGATACTTCAGCTCTTGAATGCTCGCTTGATGTTGTCGTTGAGTCTTCTTCTACCTGCATGCAAATTGCCCAACGAAATGCAATCCCAAATCAAAACAAATAAACACAACAACCCTTTAACTTACCTCTGCCTGCAAACACACATGTAAGCACATAATAATAAATAAATAAAAATCAAATGAATATAATGCGTACCTGAAATGTGCTTGTTGTTTGTGATTGTAGTTGACTTGTTGCAGCAGCAGAGACCTAGGCTCGACACTCTTGATATAGACCTAGACTCTATGCAAGACTATATACAAAGTTGACTACATGCACTAGAGATATCCTCAACCAGCCCTTATGATAGTTCTTGACTTCTACTTATAATCAACCTAAGACTAGACTCACAGACTTAGAGACAACAAAACAAGGAAAACTACACAAACCTTAAACTAGTGACAGATTTAGACATTGATGAGGTTCTAATATTGTAACACAACAGAACAATCCTACAACCATCCACACAACATAGCATAAAAAACATACCTATCATGTAGCATTCGAGACTGACTGTGGAACCCTTTTGTCATGTAAAAATACACTGTGGCATCCAAGATACTGATTGTGATATATCATATCACTGTGGCATCAAGAACTTGTTTGAAAGACATTACCGTGGCATCAAGGATGGATTGTGGAACATCACCATCTCACTGTGGCATAAAAAGACTGACTGTGACATATCATTGTTATGTGAAATGTCACTGTGGCATGGAGACAGCAATTTGTGGTACTGAAGAATTGCAGATCCGAGATGCAACGTTAGAGTTCACTGCAATTTTATATCACCGAAGGCAAAAGGATAGCAGACCTTTCCACGGTAATGCTACTACAGATTTTCCACAGTAATAAGTGCAGACTTCAAAGGATGACTCAAAACTGTGGCCAGATTGCATCAAAAATGCCAACGAATCAAAGTCCCTAAAGCAGCTTGACTTCCTGCGTTAATTTTTGCTTCAGCTACAGTTTGAATGGAAGACCGAAACCCTCAACTGTGCTTGTGCTGACCTTCGTTAGACCTGTAATGACCTTCCCTAGACCTGTAATGACCTACAGCTAAAGCGAAACAAGAACCAAACCCTTTATGTAAAGATTCTGCGTTGATTTCCTCCGTAGGGTGATCACAAAATTAAGAATCTTTGGATACTTCGTTAAGATTTCATCACGTATCTGTTTTAGAAGGTTAATAACACTCTTAATATATAGCTTAAGGATTTCATATAAACGTTGGATGGGGATCCTTGATTTTAGGAGACATCACATGCTTATGTATTGATATTTATCATTTGACTGTTAGATATTAGAGAGGGTTTCATATAGGAATTAACTTATTAAAATATTAAATTTATTTGTCGAGGCCGTGAGCCTTATGGGAAAAGATAGTATTTGGTAAGGTAGGAGGGATACTTTTTATGGGATAGAATAATTTTAAAATGCTTCCTAAGATGATGCTTTCATAATTATCCTTAATTTAATTAATTACTAATGCTTATAAATATTTGTCCACTAAAATTTTGATGTCAATGATTGGCTTAGTGCATATGGTCCTACCCGAGAGTAAAGCCAATGATTGGCTTACTATCTTTGGATTTTCAATTTATTCAACTTCTACGAGGTGAGATTACGGTGAGAATCCCTGTCATATATCGACAATCGTTGGGGGAATAAGGTGATCTCTCAACACATGGGGTTTTATCCCACTAATGGGAGTTTCCGACTTCAAACGCAGATAACTCTCAAACTGTGAAGCACTGGGAGGCGTACCATATATCAACGGAAACATCTCGACGAGTAGAATCCATCGATAAGATCTTTGATGCAAAATAATATGATTTGTCAAGTCAAAATGCTCATGCAAGATTGGGGTAGCCCCTGGTGCTGCTTGGGTTGACATCAATGACAACCACTGATCAACACTATCTTTATCCATCTATCAAAGTTAACACTATGCATACCTTTTCCTTCATGTGATCATCCAGGCTTCTTTCACCAACTTCCCTTTCCTTGCTTGAAGATGAAAATGCTTCAACTAACTTGTCATGTTGCACTTCTCTGTCACCATACCTTCATCCTTCTAAACTGTGGATCCCACACAAGGTGGAATTATACTTGCTTCTTCTTAGTAGAGGTGGACCTTTCCAAACAAATATTTCAATTAAGGATCTTGATGATCCTTATTCTCGCAAATGCTTCTTTCTAATGATGATGAAGTGTGACAAACTCTTATCTTTCTATTCTTGCTAGATGACTTGCTTCAATCATACGAACTGCTACTTCGGCTATCCTTTCATGCTCCTAATATGATGTCATTTCAACACGGTTATAATGCATCTTATCATGATTGTAATGCATCCTACCATGACATGCTTTCTTCTATAAACTGAAAATGAACTAAATGTGTGAGAGACCTTCAATAGTAGATGTCTTTCACTTCTTCCTTCCTTGAATTCTTCTCTTTCGATTCATCTACTTCTTTGGTCACATGGGCTTCACTTCTTTCCTTTCTTTTCTTGTTCCCTTTCTTTAGTTTAGGACAATTCGTCTTGAAGTGTCCATATTCATTACATTCGTATCACTGAATCTTTGACATGTTAATTTTCTTTTGAAATTTCTTTCGAGTCCAAATTTCCCTTTCTTCCTTGTCATAGCTACACGTGGTTGTGTTTGCTCATTTGATCCAACATCATTCTTTGCCTTTAATATGGTTTCTTCAATCTTACATAATGACCACATATCACTGAATGGAGTGGCTTCCTTCTTTCCATAAATGCTTGATACGAAATTGCCCCATTCACCTGGTAATACATCGAGTACAAGAGTGGTCATCTATGGATCTAACATTGTTTCTCCTAGCTTTGGTAGTTGATCTTTTATTTGAGATACCTTCATGAGATATGAGGCTACCCCTTCTTCCTTTGATACTTTGATCTTGTATGGTTCAATTCTTAACGATATTATTTCCCTTGTAGTCCTTACAGAGAACAACTCCACCAAATTTGTCATAGATTTCTTTCAATGTCTTCAACTTTGTTACATAGGGGATGAGAGAATCCTTGATCGACTCAATGAGGATCCTTTGAACCCTTATTTCTCCTTTCATATACTTTGATAGTGCTTGAGATTGCTCTCGAGGAGGTTTGGAGATTGAGCCCTTGACATATTCAATAACTTCATTCTCCATGAGAATTAAATCTATTCTCTTCTTACATGCAAGGTAGTTTGAGGTCCCAACAAGTTTATTGTTCTCCTTGCAGAAAGAAGTTATTTGGTTGTAGATTGAGACATGGAATATAAAGTACTTACTTGTCAAATAAAGATGCCTCCTTTGATGATGATGTCTTCAACTAGATGCCTTTCTTGATGATGATCTTCCTTCTTCAAGAATGGCAATGCTTCTTCTTCAAGATGAGAAGAGATGTTTGAGGTGTGATCCTTTCTTCAATGAGAGGGAGATCACTTTGATTCCTTTGATGATGATGAAGCGCTCTTCTTGCTTCCTTTGGTTGATAATGTAGAATGTGGGAGATTTCCCAAGATGCTTCAAATGTGTAGAGTCCTTCTTTCTGTGAGTGGAGGTAGGGTCCTTGAGGTCTTCTTCTTCTTCCAAGATGATAGGGTTTTTATGTCTCCTTGATGCTCTTAGTTCTCCTTGATGATTCAATTTCCTTGATGCTCTTCTTATGCTTGGCCCTAATGTATCCTTCTTCAATTGAGTGATCTTCAAGTTGCCTCTTCTTGTCACCTTAGTTCTGATACCAAGTTGAGAAATCTCAGGTAGCTAGATTAGGGTGGTTTCTCTATACTTGATCACTGCTTGTGATGTTTTTTTAATTAAATTTGATTTACTTGTAATTACCTTCTTCTTCACTTAATTATTATATTATTCTTATCATCGAACAACTACCAAACTATGAAGATCAATAGAACAAGAGGACACAAGAATGCTAACTAGGGCCAAAACCTCTCCTAGAGAGGAAAACCTACAAGAATTCTTCTCTTCTTATAGAACCTTCAAATGACGAATTCCAAGACCTTTAGACTCTAGACTAAGGCCCCTCCAAGACCAAGTCAACCTTCTCTTTTGATGAACTTTTCTTTCACAAAGTTAGCCCAAGTCAAACACTTCTTCTTTGGCACAACTTTGACTCATGTAACAAATTTTGCTTACTTCTTTATACTCGCAATTTGCGGCCTCCCTGTAGTTATGTGTGGGAGTAATATGGCAAAATAGGTCTCCTCTTCCCTTCGCCAGACTTGCTCTCTTTTTCTAGGTGATGTGGCTTGCAAACTTGATCTTTTGTCACCAAATTTTGGCCTATAATGATGACTGTAATTTCGGTCTTGTTGCAACAAAAGATGCCCTAATTCCTTTGCATGTGTGAGAGAATTTGACCCAACATTTCAAACATCAAATTCTTCATTTCCTTCTATTGTTGTCTTTCTTCTTCGCTCCCTTTTCTCGTTTTTCTCCTTGTGATCAAACTTCTTGGATGTGTTCTTCAAATGTGGTCAATCTCCTTTATATATAGGCTTCTTGTGAGGTTCGAACAATCCTAAAGAGGCCAACTTCATCTTAGTAGGCCAACTTGGTCTTGGAGGGAGACTATTGACTCTTTGATTCATTATAAATTCTTCTTACATGATACAAAATGCCCAATAGGGTCTTAGTGCATATGACAATGACTCTTTGACTTCTAGACTCTATGATAGAAACCTAGAAGCACACAATGGATACTTGACCTAAAACAAATTGACCTAGAGCATGTAACCCATGCTATAAAAAATAATAATAACTCAATAGACCCTGCTCAAATCTTTGCAACTTTCGGAACTAGAGTTCAATGTCTCCCCACCTCTCTTCCAGAGGTACAACTGCATACATGGTGAATTCATCCTCCAATCTAGAAGACAAATCATCTATTTCTGCCGAAGTTGCTGTTTGCTACTCCCCCTTCTTGTCCTTCTTCTTGGGACATTGGGTACTGTAGTGACCGAATTCACCACACCCGAAGCACTTTATCTTTGACAGATCCTTCTTCTTCTTCTCTCCTCCCTTTGAGGCTTGTCCTTGACTGGGACTTTTCTGCGCCTTCCCTTTGGTTGCAAAGGTCACATTTTCCTCATCCTTCTCTTCTTTCGGTGTCATGTTGCTACTGCTAGTACCATTTACGAGACTAAGTCTCATCTCCTCCTGAATGAAATCACTCCATGTACGATATCAACTAGGTAGCGTATCTCGCCCATAAATAACTTGGATGAAAGTATTCCACTCTTTAGTGAAGTCGTTGAGAGTTGTTCTGACTAGCTCACTATCTACTAGTTTTTCTCCAATGACTGCTATCTCATCTTTGACACTCCAAATCCTAGAGAGATAGGATGTAACACCTTCACCCTTGTGCATTTTTGTAGCCCTCAACTTCTCCTTCAGAAACATCTTCCAGTTCTCGGAAGTATCTTGATAAAGCTTTGCGATGGCATCCCACATTTCCTTTGTCGTATTCTTATCTGCAACATGTGGAATGATATGATCTTGAATCCCATCGAGAATCATCCTCTTAGCTTTGGCCATCTCCTTGTTATAGTTCGCTAGTTGCTGCTGATTTGAAGGTACTGCAACCACATTCTCTGCGTACATCTTCAAACCATGCTCATCTAGCCGGAAGGTCATACTGGCCTGTCAGATGCCATAGTTAGAGGCTCCATCAAGCCTATCTTGATCGCGGAGTCCTGTTGTGGCCATCCCTGCGAAACTCAAAACTGGGAAAAAATTGTTGAGAAATCTAGGGCAATGCTTCATTAGGGTTTTATTGACAGATTTCTCATTAACTTGACAAATTCTTGTGATGCTTATGACATTAGTTCTTTAATTTTTAAGTTCTGTTCATCTTCAAGATAAATGCCAAGATAGACTCCAAGCTAGGGCAAAACCCCTGAACAGTGGAAAATCCCAAAGAACTTCTCTTCTTATAGAATCAATTCAAGGAGACTTCCAAGACCAAGACACAAGACTACTTCACTAATTGATCAGGTCAGCAAACCAAACAAGACAAGATCTGCTACTCCTTCCTTTACAAATTTGGACTTGTGGACACCCTAGTCTTCCACAGAAAATTCCGCTGCCAAGAGAGAAGATTTGTCCAAGAAGCAAGACCAGATAAGACCATATTCTTTTGCTGCCCTCTTGCTCTTCTACGCACTCTTTTTCTTTCCTCAGATCTGCTTATAAAAGTTGAACTGTTATATCTTCAAAAGAGGTTGAATCCTCTTTCTTTTATAGGCCTTCGAGTGGGTGCACAATCCTTTTATAGGCCGACTTGTAGTGCTGACTGACCTGATCATTTTTGGTGGCTTCTAAACATTTTCATTGCATAAAATATATCTGTTTGCTTTGATACGTGAGCCGTCCAAGGGACTTAACGTCACGACTTTGACTTTTGACTCAAGACATAGACCTAGAGCACAAAATGGGTGCTCGACCTATTCACCATTGACCCAAGCATGAAACTCATGCTTTAATAAGTCAATTTCTTTTACAATAAAAATTCTTTTCTTAAGTACAATAATAATTACATTGTGTCATGAGACAAATACAATTATGAAGACTGAAACTGGTTACATTCTTCAACTAAAATAAACCCGGAAGCTCCCTCTCTTCCTTGCAACCCAACTGTTGCTACTCGCACTCCTTGAGGAATGCATAAATCTGCTTCTGCTTGCCTTCGAAAATCCTTTTATGGTCACTTCAATTGCTCACTGAGACCACTGACTTAACCTTCCAGATGTCCTTTTCCAGGAACTGACACATGTTCTGCAACTACTCTGGCAATACCACACGGCGTGCTGCAACTGGAATTTGTATATTTCTTCCTGAATGTGGATGTGGAAACCCTATGAGAAAATTGAAAGTTTCCTCTTGTGTGTGTTTTTCTCTTCCACACAATGCTGATCTGTTGTTGTAAAACTTGTTGCAAATCAACTGCGCCCAAATCTGCTCAACAAATTGACAGGTCTGCTCGCCGGAACTGCGTCCCTACAGTGACATTGCCAGCAAATCTCATCTATTGAGACTGATCAACTTTCGTGCTGGCTGCAACTGAAAATCAAACCCCTGCCTCTGCTAATTCGTACTCTTGGCTGGCCTCTGTGCAGATCAGAGAAACTTTATCCATAAAATCCATCTGAACCTGCAAAATTTCTCCTTCTCTATTGAGCTTTTGATCGGTCTTCAACACTGCTTTGATACCATGTGAAAATTTCTTGAAATGCAACAACTTGAATTTATTCTTCGAACTAATTAATTATGCAGTTTATTTTGTTACGACAAAATAACAAATAAATCACAATGCAATTTGCTCACCATAAAAACACTGCGGAAAATAATCTGGAACAAAAAAAAAGATGCACACAATAAAATTGACACCAATATTTTTGGACAAAGTCCTCGGTAAAACCCAATTGGGAAAACTGGTCCAACATATGAGGGTTTATTTTGTTATATGCAACAACAAAATCTGAGTACAATATCTGGATGCCCAAACTGGCAATCCACAGGAAAATAATCTGGCTAAAAGTAAAAGTGAGACAATTTGTTGCACCCGACACTGATCCTAGCTCCAAATATGGCCCAACTAGGCTACTGGAAACCCCCGCGTCAACCTCTACTCGCACTGCCTATGGAAGTGCTATGATGCTGTCGTTCTGCCCAACTCAATCTCCTGAAATGATTCGCTTGTGCTTCTGGAAATTTTCTTGGCGACCAACAACTGAATCACCCTCTCCTTTAGCTAAATCAAACTCCCTCTGAAGCTGCTCTGTAGGCCCTGTGCAGCCTCACTGAAGAATAATGCGACCCTCTTGCTACTGACTCTCCGACACTAGAAAACCACTAGAACTTGTTGTCTCTACTCCCTCTTGCCTTTGTGTCCCTTTTGGCTTGAACTCTTCTTCCCTGCTCAACCTCTGTAGTTGGATAACTTGATCTGCCAAGGAACTCGCTCTCTTAATGTGTGTATCTCCATCCCCATCGTCCCAGTCTTATAATCTCTTGTTGGTGAACCAATGACCATGATTAGATCCCCATCAATAGTTAAGATCATTTCAACCTCAATCCTTGTGAGTTTCTAGAGCATTCTCGCATTTCCTTAATTAATTACTATTAATTAACCAGTTTTCCTATGACTTAGGACAAATTTAAATGATGACTAATTAATTTAATTAAGGTGTTTCGTAATCTTATCTCGCGAAACGTTTTCTTGGTTTTGAAGATCTCATGTTCTTAGCCTCTCTAACACAAATCGAGACTAGAATCGATGCTACAAAAATTAACACTTAGGGACGACCTCTATGTTCCATGCCCGAAGAAGAATTTTGTCTTAGTGGCTACCCTAAAGGGTAAGGGTTATGATGTCATCTGCAACAGAGGTAAGGCTTTCCTCAAGCACTTAGATTTTGGACCAATGAAGCAAATTGGTGTGAGGATGAAGAATCCCTATAGGTTGTGGGTTGAGACATGTGCAACATTGAGTAGCAAGGCAGTGTGTAGAGCAAAGATGTGGGGGAACTTTGGCATAGGCGCATGGGACACTTACATCATGGGGTGTTGAAGATCAGTGAATAGATAGGCACAGGACTACCACAATGCGTATTTGACCAACAAGTTGTGTGCAAGGGTTGCACACTTGGCAAGTATGTCAAGTCATATTTTTAGGGTTGAGACAATAGAGGGAAAGGGATTTTGGAGCTGGTACATTCAGACATTTGTGGGCCCTTCACTTCTTCATCTCTTAGGTATTATGTCACTTTCATACATGATTACTCTCATAAAACATGGATCTTATTTATGAAGAAAAAGGAGGTCTTCTCCAACTTCATGAAGTTTAAGGCCTTGGTAAAAAACTAGACTGGGTAGAAGATCAAAGCATTGAGGAGTGACAATGGTAGGGAATATGTCTCCAATGATTTCAGGGACATGTGTGCCAAGGAGGGCATTAGGAGAGAGCTTATAGCACCCCACAACTCTCAACCGAATGGGGTGGTTGAGAGGAAGAACTGCAACATAGTTGGAGCGGCCAAGGCCATGTTGCATGATCAGGGGTTGTATATGTTCTTGTGAGTAGAGGCGTGCAACGCTGCAACATTTTTGTTGAACAAGAGTCCACACAAGGTGCTTGAACGGGATGAGTTACACCGGAGGAGGCTTTCACATGCAAGAACCCTGATGTTTCTTACTTCTGCATCTTTGAAACAAAAGTTTACTGTCATGTATCCAAAGAGAGTAGGAAGAGGTTGGAGCCCACAACTGTAAAGGGAATTTTCATGGGTTACAATTCGACATCTTAGGCATATACGGTGTAGATACCATCACTCAAGAAGACAGTTGTTAGGCGGGATGTGAGGTTTGGGGAGGATAGAGCTTTGAGGGTGTTGTCGCACAGATTGTCACGATAATGCTCAGACCGGGGGTTGTCACTCTGACCCCGAATCTCTTCGTTTAAGTCGTCTCCCGAGGCTAAGGGGGGTGTAGACCCTATGGGATAAAAGATGAGCAACTGTGGACCAGTTGGGTTGGGAGACACAGAAAGGCAATACCAGTACTTGATTGATTTTAGGAATTAATGTACTAGTGCCTTATGGAGTTAATGATTAAATGATTATTTATTAGATGTTGCAGAAAATATGAACCTTGTAAAACAATCATTTATCATAAAAAAACCCAAGCAATGCAAGATAATCGATAAACGCACAATGCTTTAATAATGATCCAACAATTAAATTTCTAAAGATTAAATGCTTTAAACAACCATAAAATTTAAATGCTAACCAGATTCAAATAGTTAATCTCCAGATATAAACATTTAAGCACATTTAACTATACCACAACAGAAAAAAGACTTTAAAAGGAATTTCCAATTTTAAATTAGTCTTTTTTCATAAATTTTTAATTTTTTATTTTTATTTATTTATTTATTATTATATATATATATATATATATTTTAATTCTAAGCTTAAAATAAAACAAAACTAATTTAAATCTAAACTAAAGGAAATTTAAAATTATTAAAAAAAAAAAACTAAATCCTAAAATCAAATAAATCTAAAAAATCAAAGCAAAAAATGAAAATCTAAAACTTTTTATGATTTTTATTTTTATTTTTTTATTTTATATTTTTTTGATATTATTTATTAAATAAAATAAATCTAATTCTAAAGTTAAAACTACAGAATCAATAGTCTAACTCTGACCAAATGAAAATTTATTAAAACTAAACCTAACTAAAAAATAAATCTAAAACCAAAATCTAACTAAAAATGTATTCTAATACTAAAATCAAAACTAAATATAACTCTAAATGAACTAACGCTAACTCAGAAAATAAAACAAAACCTTAAAAACCTTTTTTAATTCTTTTGATTTTTTTTTAATTTTTAATTTTTAATTTATTTTTATTTTTTAATTTTTTAATTTTTATGATTTTTTTTATATTAAAATCTAAATTCTAAAATCAAAGTCAAAATAAACAAAATCTAAATCTAAATGAAAACGAAACATAACTAAATTAAATCTATTTAAAGAAATCTAAAGCTAAACAAAAAACTTCAAATTTAATAAATTTAAAATTGAACTAAGCTAATGTAAGTTGACATTCAATGAAATAACTAAAAAGATATGCACCCTAACTATCAAACGCATACAAGTAAAAGGAAAACAAATAGTTCTGAATGTGTTTATGCTTGCAGGTTCGAAGAAGGGTTGATGGCAGAACGCAGGCCTGGCAGCTTGGAGAGTGAGGGAACTCGACGGATGAATGGAGGACGCTGCGTAGGGAGCTGGAGCAATGGTCAGCGTGAATACTGCGTGGGTATGCCAACGTTTTTGTGAAGGGAAAGGAGCTGCCGCTGTGGGGAGAAAGATAATCACATGGGCAGCGTGTGAGGATTTAGATACGCAGATGAGAAGAAAAGGATGCGTGCAGCGGGTTTGCAGTTGAAACGCTGAGGCACAACGGAGGAGGGAGCCACGGGATTAAGACACTGTGCAGTTGCGCGATGATTTGGAGCAGGAGGAAAAGATATAGCGTGAAGAAATGATTGCGGCAATGGGGGTTTGCTAATTTGTTTTGCAGGTTGAGGAGAAGGCTTGGATCCTGGAGGGAGTTGCTTGGTGAAGGAATGGCCAGCGTAGGAGCTGTTCGTTGTTGGTGATGCAGGTGTAGACTATAGACAGAAAAGGCGTAGGGAGAAAGGTGGAGCCGTGTACAAGATTGAGGAAAGGCAGCGAAAGGAAGCTACGTTGAGGGATGGATAGATGTAGAGATAGGACTATGAGGGTAAACAGCTGCGTGGAGTTCCTTACAAGCGTGATTCGATGGCAGCGGAATTGGCAACTTGATGGATGGAGTGAGGGTTTCAGCAATGTGGGGAAGATGAGCGATCGCGGAAGATGAAATAGACGCATGCAGGAGCAACGAAAAGGTTTGCAGATCTAGACAACATAATTTTTTTTTTGAGATTTTCCGTTAGAAAATAAAAATCGACCTTGGGCAGCAGAGAAACTGAAACCGTTAAACCCTCCTGCTTCAAATTGCATAATGGAAACCCTAATTGCCTGATGGAAAACCTTGAAGAACTTTTAAAATCTATACCTGCAACCTGCAATGGAAAAAACAGAACACCGAGAAGTAAAATGTGCAAGAAACAAAACTGAAAACCCTAAAACTAGCTAAAAAAAAAATTACAATATTTACAGATTTTCGACTCTTAAGCAGCCAGATTTGTCAATAATCACAATAATATTTTTAGAATTTAAATTTAATGTGAGATACTTCAGAAAGCCCTTCATGCATTCATAATTTTTTTTTAAATGATAAGCCCAGGATTAAAACTGGCTGGGCTCTTTCAGAGAACGCAATCCGGGGGTTGGCTGGTTCAGCCGAGAACTTCTCCTAACGCCCGGTAAACTCAAATTTAAGATTTCCTGCACAACTTAAAATCAACCATTAACATAGAGGGAGAAAACAATAGTGAAATCCGTATCAAATGGAGATACCTGCCATTATATTTCAGAATCTAAACTATCATTCAAACCCTAGAGATCACACAAGATACCTGTGCCTAAATCAATCTTCATCAAGTATTATCAATGGCTGAAAATAAAATTATGCAGAAAAATAAATCATCTTACAACACTTCCAGAAGAGTAACACCAGCAAGATTTCAACCCCAAAGTCTTTCTTTATTGCATAAAAAAAATGACTACAAGAGAGCTTTCTTTAGCACCAGACTCTCAGATCCAATCTGATCTCAAATGACCCCTAACACCCTATTTAAAGGAAAATTTCCCAACGGCTAGTTCGAGTGATCCATGTCAAACTAATCTCGACCGTTGATGAGGATCAAAATCCCTTTCAATCTCATTCGTCGAAATTTTAAATGCATTTTAATATATTAAAAAATTAAAACCCTGCATTTATTTCCTCAAAACTTTGACTTATTATTATTTTATTATTTTATTTTATTTTTCAATTTTTATTTATTTATTTATTTTAATTTAATTTAATTTATTTATTTTTTAGTTATTTTTTTTTAATTTTTTAATTTAATTTTTTTATTATTTATATCTTTTATTTTTTATTGTTTTTTTTTTTTTGGATCCTCGAACTTAGCCCTTTGGTAAAATCACCTAGGACCTAGGACTTAGGACTTATGAGGGGATTAAAACATTTTCTAACCCTCAAGATACTTTACATCATGACTTTTAAAATTTTACATCTCAAGGGGGGAAACTCATTTGACATAGACCCTCATAGACCACCCAGTTCTACGACACAACTATAATCTAGCAGATCAAGCAATTTGTAATAACCTAACCAAATAGTTAGAGTTATTTCCAAATTACTTTTACATAGACTTGACCAAGTACACTAGGAGTCCCCTAAGATTCTAATGACAAAATCCATTCCGGCTTTAGGGTTAGGCTGAAGGAAAACTCTGCCGATCATGGATTGGTGAGTCAAAAAACCTTCCGGAACGTAGATTATCACTAGAAAATTAGGTTTGCCTAGGCAATTTACATACATGACTTAGATCTGCTAAGATTATTTACAATTTACACATGCAGACTGGGTTTACAACATAATATGATCGGGCTGATGATGACAATCGAATGGCATGGACATGTCGATCTAGTGCTGTCCCTTTGCGAAAAAAAAGGTGGTGTACTGCTATGGGTAGTTGACACGTAGTGGTCAACAGAGGGCATCCTTGGAACGAAAGCAGGTTGGAGTACCTGAGGAGGAGCTACTTGTTTGCAAGCAGGAGCCTTAACTAGTTTCACAGATTGAGTCTCAGCTTGGTGGCAAGAGCATTGCACAACAGGATGACCATGAGTCATTACAGGATGAGGAGGAGAGACTAGGATGAGTGGAGGCAACCACTCAGTTAGTGACTCCCAACATAGGGATGAAGAGAGCCAAGTGGTTCGAGAGGTTGATTCAGGAGGCCCAGGAGCGAGTTACGACTCCTAGCTTTATGTTCAGGTAGAGCAAGTAGCCATAGAGGTACGCTAGATATATGGCACTAATGACTGAGTTGTTGGACATTGAGCCTTCTTTTTATGAGGAGGCAACGTCTCAGCAGGTTTGGTGGGATGCCATGGTGGAGGAATATTCCCCCTGTTGTTGCCCAAAGCGTACACCAAGGGCCACAACGCTTAGGACAAAGGCTGTCACTATAAACTTTGTCCACTCTGTTCTAGCTATCTCTTAGGCAAGCTAAGGGGGGTAGTCCCTAAGAGGTGAAAGATGGATGATGAAGGAAAACTTGTTGGGAACCAACAAGTTCTAGGAGATGCACTGAAAGCTATCTTATTAACTTGACTTAAATTAGATGCAAGCAAGATTAATTGAGCAATGTTTAAGATATTCAATTAAATTTAGACAAACCAGATTTAAAGTTATGAGACTAGTGCCTTTAAATACAATGCTCAGAAAGAAAAGACTTGCAAGATAAATGATTCACCAATTAACAAGATGACAAATGTTGCTTTAGATGGATGATCGACTAATTTAAATGAAATGCAAGATGAAACGAGATGATAAAGACGTAGGCACTTAGTTTAAGATTTATCTTGAGTTAAACACTAAGTACTTTAATTATAAAATCCCAATTAAACACATGCTCAAAATACTCAATTTAGTTAACAAAAGATATACAATTTTCCACAAGTCCACGATAGAGTATTCAATAGAAACACTAATCACAATTACTTGAAAATTTCCAAACGAAATATGCAAGAAATATCCAATAGTTTAAGTAAATAAACCCACAATTAGAATTAATTTTCCCTTTAAACAATGAGCGATCTTAGTAGATATCAAGCATCAAAAATTAAAACCCAATGCCAATGTTCACGAGACTTCGGTGAAGTGCGTAAATAAGTGAAAGACTAAGCACTTAAATTTCAGTAATTAATTATCAAGAAAAACATGTGAAGTTAGATGCTAATTAAATAAACACTTCTTCAAGCAGTTCTAGAATTAAAATGATTTTATTAATTAACCCAAACCCATAAATTCTTTATTTTTCCTCTTATAGTCAAACTTAGAGATAATTTAAAATTTCAAGTTAATTTAACTATAAGAACTTTCCCACAATCAAAACTTTCCCAAGGCTAAATTTTTTAATTAAGTGCCCCAAAACCCCTAATTTAAAAAAGATCCCAAAAGGAATGGATTTTAAAAAATGTTGTGTCCTAGAATCATATTTTTTTTTGACTTTTAAACGTTTAAAAAAAAAGAAGATTAAATTATTTCAAACGACCAACACATAATTTTTTTTTAATGTGGAAGAATAAAAAAAAATTAATTTATTTTTTTCAAGGGGAAAGGCCATTCTTAAAAAAAATAAATGAAAGATGATGCAAGGAAGACTAGGTCGACGAGAGGGGAAAAAGGAAAGGGTCGAGAAGCTCAGGGATGAGGCTGAGGAGCGAGGAACTCACAAAAAGGGATGAGCGCGGAGAAGATATGGATGTGAGGCATTGGGAGTTGAGGAATGTCGTTCTACAGAGGAGCTCACGTGGGAGGAAGCTGCAGGTTGAGAGAAGGCAACGAGTAGCGCAGGCAGAGGGAGAAAGGCAGCGCAGTAGGAGAACGGATTGAGGAAATAGGGAACGACCACGAAAAAGCGGGATGCAGAGGTATGGGATGCGATTTAGGCAAGGAAGGGAGAGCAAAAATGTAGAGGAGGATGAGGGTCGCGCTGTAGAGGGAGAAGGGAAAAACGTAAGGGGGAAAGGGTTTCAAAATGCAAAATGCACAGAGGAATGGAACTGCAAGGAAAGAAGGGATGAGGGACGCTGATGAGGGAACAAAAAATTTGAAAATTCACTAGAGGAGAGAGCTGAAGCAGCGGATGGGAGAAAAAAATGGTAGCCCAAGGGCCCTCAAAATAATTTACTCTCTTTCCCAAATTTTACTGAAAACCCTCAATCTGAATTTGAAACCCTTGGACTGAAAATATATTTGAATAATTTGTCCCTGCAAAATGGTATTGAGGCCAAATCTTGCCCTCTAGGGTCTAGATCTGGCTTCAAATTGATGGAATCCTTCAGATCTCTACCTGCTCAATCAGAAAATGAAATACCCAAAACCCAATATGTACAAAAGAAAATGAAATCCCAGAACCCAGATATTAAAAACTTCAGATCTACAAAATTTAATTACAGATCTATACAAATAATTCATAGATTTATCAGATCTGAGGAGTATGAGTCCAAATCCGCTCCTAGATATATAGATTTGAAACTCTTTTTAGATCTGTAGATGTGTTAGGGCATCCAAGATAAGAGTAGTCGTAGAGAACCGATATTCTTTTGAGGGTTGGGAATCCAAGATAAGAATAGTCCTGGTGGAACACACCCTGAGAACCCGGGTGGGGTATGTTCCGAGAGAGACAATGATGAGGGTGTTTATACATCATTGGTCTTACTAACATTGTGCTCAGATCTCATCAAGAGATAGCGCTGTTAGTCAAGGCCTTCCTATGTGACAATGCTGGTTGATATGATGCTAAACAATTGGGTTACCAATCCGACTCTTCTTATGAGAAGTTCTTCAGATTGAGAATGACCAAGTACCATTATGAATACCTCCGTATTTAAGACAAAGTGTTAAATGTTTAACTAGGTTTGGTCTTCACAATGACATATGTAATTGATGAAAAGAAGAAAAATAAAATTATTATTGTAATGCTTGTCTCATGGATCTCATGAGCAAAGAATTTTATTTTTAGTAATAGTTCCCATTGTGAGCCTTTACGATTTGTCATCTAGTCATAAAAGTCAAATTGAGTAAATGTCATGTATGAAAGACCCTTCTTGGGCATGTTACATTTTGTACGAGTCATTAAAATAAGTATGAAAGCCCTCCAAGACGACCTCTCCTTCAAGTCGGCTTATAAATAGAATAAATGATCTCCTCCAATGAGACGTTGACTCACCCTCCAATAAGTCGGCTTATTTTGATGAGGAAACAACTATTAATAGGGCAGCTCAACATCATTTCAGGTAGAGATTTTCGGTCATCATAAAGTTTGTAGTAAGGGGTGAAAATCTCACTAAGGAAGTCTATTATCAAGTGAAGGAGGGAAGAGTATAAATTGAGTTATTTTCAGGTCTGTTTTTGGGTTAATTTCCTCTACACATGTGAGGTAGAAAGAGATTAGTTGCAACAGAAGGAGCGAAGAAGAACAACAATCCTTTTGTGTATCCGAGTTGGAAAAAGGTCAAGTCAAGCTAAAAAAAGATCCTATCCAAAGCAAAGAAAGTGAAGGCTTAAGACGAGCTAGGGTTTCTGAATTAGGATTACAGACCTAGTTCAAGGAGGCCGAAGGTTTGAAGCAAATGGAGGTTGAAGTGGAAGAGGAGTCGAGACAAAGGAAGGAGCATAAGGTTGACTATAATCAAGGGAACTTGTGTCATGGTCTTGGAGTGGCAAATAGGTCAAGGGTCTTGGTCTTAGTATTCGTCAATTGGAATCTCTATAAGAAGAAGAATTTGTTCGGGTTTTCCTCTCAAGAGTGAGAGGTTTTGCCCCTGGTTGATAGCCTATATTCTGTGTCTCTTGTCTCTTGATGGTTTATGCTTGATAGCTGTTTGATGAAGAATAGCATTCTAATAACATAAGTGAAAGAGGATCCTAATCAAGAAGTAAAAAGCATTCACAAGTAGTTATCTAACTATAAGAGAAATCACCTAATCTCGATGCCCTAGATTTCGCAACAGTGAAGACCTCGATTTGTCCTTTCCCTAGGATGATTGCGAGATCATGAGATAGACTTCAGTTATGGTGAGTTTATTTCTAGTTTACTAGAATATTCATCAAGATTGCATGCATAGTGTTGGAGCTTTAGTTACATGGAGTCTTCTTTAGTTTGACTACAAAATGAGGTGGCAGTTACAAGTTCAATTAGAACAAGTTAGTCTTCAATATTGATTGAAGAGAGAACGAGTTTAGACTCCAAGTGTTGATCGGAGAAAGGACGAATAGAACTCTTAGTTAACTTGCAATCAGAACTCTAGCTTCTAAATTGAACAGGGCCTTCTTGCATGCTCAAATTGGGTCTATAAAGAGGATGATAGAGGCACATGATCATCATATTCTTGAGAGATCATTTCTTTGTGTGTGCACAAAATTTGTTGAAAATTGTAACTAGGTTCGGTCTTCATAATGATGTTTTGTAAACATGATATTGTATATTTTGTATAAAGAAAGAAAATAAATTTGATTTAAGGCATGGGTTTCATGCTCAAGTTTAGGTCAAAAGCATGTTCTTTGTGCTTCTAGGTCTTTCTAAGACAAAAAAGAATTTATGTCATGTATTATAGTCCCATTTTGACGTATTGTAATGAAATATATTTTTTTATTTTTTATTTTTTATTTTTTATTTTGAGTCAAGAAGAGCCATTTATTCCTCCAAGACCAAGTCGGCCCCAGTCAAGGTGAAGTCTGCCTAAAGGAGAGCTATTCAACCCCTCAAGAAGGCTATAAAGAGAAGGAGCTCGACTCATTTGTAGCGCCAACCAATCACAATTTCGATCTGTAATAGCGAAGGAGGAGAAAGATCCGAAAGGACGAAGAAAAGAAGAAGTCGAAGTCTCTTGGGTTTATCTCTTTCTATTCATGCGTGTGAAGCTACTAGGGTTTTTTGTGTAGCTGCAAGTTGTTTGAGGCGGAAATTGCAGGGCCAAAATTCTAGAGCGAAGCTACAGAAGGTCGAAGTTTTGAAGCTGCCTTGAAGAGATCTTGTTGGGGGGCTGACTTGGTGCTTGGGAGGATTTTAGGCTTTGGTCTTTGGGTCTTGGAAGTCTCATTGTAAGAAGATTCTATAAGAAGAGAAGCTTTCTTTCTGGGTTTTCCCCTTGGAGGGGTTTTGCCCTGACTTGGAGCCTATATCTTGTGTACTTTGTCTCTTTGTGATATTCATTGTTTTGGTAATTGCTTGATGAAACAAAACTAAAAAAGTAATAAAAGGAAGTGTGGAAAAAGTCTGCAAAAAATCGAGATTAAATCCTAAAATTGCTATTTTTTCATGAAAACGATTTAATCCTCCGATTTTTTGCAGACTTTTTTCAGAAACGGGAAAATTGCGATTTATTTGTTTTAAGCTCGATTTTATCGGGAGTCGACCCAAAAAGTCGGCCATCCTCCTAGGTCGCGGATAAAGAGGCTGAAAAGGCTGAAAATGATATCATTTTCTTCTGTTTTTTCTCCCATTCAGCGCTGTGGAGATTCATAGTTGTTTGCCATTGCCCTAGAGGAGAATATTTGTGAGTTTTGTGGTGGGGATTTGGAGATTTGTCCACTGCTCAACGTGAGAGATTCAAAGTGCTGAATTGTTGTTGCTTGGTATGTATTTTAATTTCTCTCTTAGTTTTTTTTATGCAAATGGCTTCTTAAATTTTTCTATACTTATATAAAATTCTATTGGTTTGTTTATATCTTATTTTTGCCTAGAATTTTGAAAGGGAAACATTGTTTAGAATCTAGATTGAAGCAAAACTTCAACTTTCAAGAATAAAATGAGAAAAATTCAAACCCTTGTTTACTGAATTTGAGTGTTTTCAAGTGACTGAGAAGAGGCATTTAAAATCTAAAATCAACTATTGCATTTGTGCTTGCTTCTTATATGATGGGAAATTTTTAATTTGTTTCAATTTTTTTTTTGCCCAGGTTTAAATTGAAGTTCAAAGTTTAAAACAAAATGGCAAGGCTTTTGGATGCTATGTGGGAATATGGTGAACCTGATACTATACACGAATCTAGGGGGATCAATAGAATGTATTTGACTTGCAAGTTGTGTGGCAAGCATGTGTCAGGAGGTATCAATAGATTAAGATTCCATTTGGGGCAAATTCTGGGGCAAAATGTTGACCTTTGCCCAAATACAACTCCAGAAATCATCCGACGGGCTATTCAATCGTTGATGGATAAAGAGGAGGGAAAAGACATCATGGTAGCACTAAAATTCCAACTTGTAGGGGCCTCAAGCGTGGGGGAAATTGAGAGTGGCAGTGCTTCTTTAGCATCACCTTCCTCACCCATATGTCCCAACCCCTCATCTATCTCATCTTTTTTTGTTCCTAGAACCACACCTGGTGCACAACCTGGCATCAAATCAGCACTTAAAAAAAAGGAAAAGGCAGAAGCTGACAGGTTGGTCAGTAAGTGTCTTCTATGGAGTGATGTTCCTTTCAACATTGCCAAGACAAACCCATTCTACCAGCCTATGTTTGATGTTGTTGTTGTCGTTGGCCCGGGGTACAAAGCCCCCACCTTTGCAGAATTGAGAGGGCCTCTTCTTCAAGATGAAAAGACTGATTGCACTTCTAGATTGGAGGAGTTTAGGGCATCATGGGAACAAACTGGATGCACAATCATGTCAGATGGTTGGACTGACTAGAAGGGTAGGACCCTTCTTAACTTCTTGGTTAGTTGTCCCAAGGGGACAATGTTTATGAAATCTGTTGATGCATTTGCACACATTAAAGATGCACGTACATTATGTGAGTTGTTGGACCTCTTCATTCAGGAAGTAGGCCCAAGCAATGTTATCCAAGTCACAACGGGCAATGTTGCAAATTATGTTGCAGCTGGCAAGTTGCTTATGGAGAGGTATCCTAACTTGTTTTGGACACCTTGTGCTCCTCATTGCATTGAATTGCTGTTGGAGGATATAGGTAAGATTCCTATTGTGAGGGATATTGTTGAATCAGCCAGGAGCATAACAAAATTTATATATAATCATGCATCTGTACTTAGCTTGATGAGAAAATTCACTAAAAACAAAGATTTGGTGCGTGCTGCCATTACACGATTTGCCACTACTTTCATAACTCTTCAGTCTCTGTTGAATTCTATGTGGGATGTGAAGAGCATGTTTCTTTCACCGGATTGGTATGCTTTATCTATTAGCTGCAAGCCAGAGGGAGAGGGCATATGCAGATTAGTTTCATATGATCAGAGCTTTTGGGCAGGAGTAGAGGAGGTGTGTGCCATTTGAGAACCTTTGGTAGGGGTTCTTCGGTTGGTTGATGGAGACAAGCCCACAATGGGCTACTTGTATGAGGCCATCGATAGGGCCAAAGAAGCCCTTCGTGCTTATTATGAAGATAAGGGAGACGAGGGGTTAGAGAAACAACAGGTCATATGGAGAGTGATTGATGAGTGATGGAACAATACCCTCCATCGCCCCATTCATGCTGCAGGTATCTACCTCAACGCCGCATTTGCTTATGCCTGTGGTTTCAGATTTGAAGCTGAGGTGATGGATGGATTCTTCACTTGTGTCGAGAGGATGGTGTCATCTGAGCAAGAACGTGAATATATTTATAAAGAAATGGAGGTATATAGGATGGGAGGTGGCACATTTGGTTTTACCATGGCTATTAAGAATAGGATGACCAAAATCCCAGGTAAACTTCAGTTTGTTTCAAACTTTCAAGTTTAGAATTTCAATGTTTTTTTTATGTTTCTCATTTTTCTTTTAACTTGTAGATTCTTGGTGGACAAGCTATGGTGCCAGAGTACCCCATCTCCAAAAGCTTGCCATTCTAGTGCTCAACCAAACATGCAGTTCCTCTGGATGCGAGTGCAACTGGAGTGTATTTGACAAAATACACAACAAAAAGCGCAACAGGTAAAAAAATTTCAAATTAAATTTTTCGAATTCGTTTCATTATTTTTAATATTTAAATTTTCTAAGTACTAATTTACAATCTATGACCCTAATACAGATTGGAGTCCCAACGCCTCAATGACATGGTCTACGTCTACTACAATCTTCGATTGTGGGTGAGACAACTTCAGACACCTACTGATGTGGAAGCCATCTCATTGGACAATATTGATACCACCGCTGCATGGAGGGTCGAGACTGAGAGGCTGATCATGGACTCGATCCCGGATTGGTTAGGTGTGGATCTAGAGGAGGTAGCAGTTGCAGGGGAGGGAGAGCCAGAGGTAGAGGAGGAGGAGCAACATCAGGGTTAGGAGGCAGAGCTGGTTGAGGATGATGAGGAGGTGGTGACACCATCTAGGATGGGCAGTAGCAACATAGGACAGAGGCCACCTCTTCCATCGGCTTCTAGAGGACGACTGACTCCATTTCTATTTCTAGGGGCTGGGCCATCTTCCTCTAGAGGAAAAGGCAAAGCCATTCCTTATGCCATAAAAGGGGAAGAGGATCTCAGTGACTAATTACTTTATGACTTTTAGATGACTCATGATATACATCTATTATATTTTTTGTTTATATTTTGACTCTTGAGAGTTGAGACTCAGACAAGACTCAAGATTCAGCAGTTGATTCACTATTTTGATATGTGATGTAGCACTAGACTTCATATACATATTATATATTAGCTTTCTTTACACGTTTATGTGGAATTCATTTATTTGATGTTGTGGGTACTCTAAATGTTAAAAAAAATAAAAAAATGAATATTTTTGTGTTCTTTTAATTTTGCCGACTTTTTGTAGACTTTTTCAAAAAACTCCAGACTTTAACGAGTTTTTCAACTTTTGGACCCTTGTTGAATTAATCCCGACTTCGACTTTTTCCACAATGATAAAAGGCCATCTAACATCACAAGTAATTATCAAGTAAGGAAAGTCAAACATAATATTCAAGGTTCTTGATTCTCCAACATGGTATCGAAGCTAAGGTGCAAGAAGGAGACTGAAGATCACATCCTAGTTGGCAGTATGGCAAGGGTTATGAAGAAGGGTTTCAAGTTTCTTGGGAATTTCGCTATATCCATTAAGGGTTGCATCTTAAAGATCATTTCCACGCAAGCAAAAGAAGTAATGTATGGAAGTCTATTCTCCGCCTTATCTGACACTTTTAAGGACAATAATGTATGGGTTATTCATAATGGTGGTTCCAGACATATGACAGGTGAATGCAATCAACTCCAGACTTTGTTGAAAGTAACCTCCTCTCATTCAATTGAACTTGGAGACAAGAAGAGCTATCCAGTGAAAGGGATTGGATCTACTTCATTGGAGCTTGAGTTCAGTGAAAGTATTCACCTCAACAACATTCTATATGTTCCAGGTTTGAAGAAAAATTTACTTTCTATTTCTTGTCTAGAGGATAAGGGTGATAGAATTGCTTTTGTTGATGGCAAGGTTTTGGTTTGGGGTAAGGACTCTAGTATTGATCATGCTAGGGTAATTGGGATTTGTGAGGGGACATTATATAGACTTTTTACACCTCTATCTCAAGCCCTAGTTCACTTAGATGTGAACCCTTTCGAACTATGGCATAGAAGGTATGGACACCTTCATTATAGGATTTTGCCATCTCTAAATCAAATGGTCAATGGCATCCCCGAATTGAAGGAAGAACATGAAGGGACCTGTAAGGGTTGTGCTCTAGGAAAGAACGTGAAAAAGCCATTTGCAAAAAGTGATACTAGATCTAAGGAAGTTTTAGATCTCATACACTCGGATGTATGTGGTCCTATGGCAATAAAATCTCTTGGTGGACATCTATATTATGTGACCTTCGATGAAGATTTCTCAAGGAAAATTTGGTTATACCTCCTCAAGAACAAAGATGAGGTATTTGAGAAGTTTCAAGAATGAAGTGGAGAATCTGACTGAAAGAAAGATCAAGACTCTGAGGTTTGACAATGGTGGAGAATATACCTCCAAAGAACTGATAGCGTTTTGCAAGGAAGTAGGGATTAAGAGGGAGCTAATTGTTCCTTATAATCCTGAATAGAATGGCGTGGTTGAAAAGAAAAACAGAACAATTGAAGAATGTGTTAGAGCCATGCTTCATGATCAAGATCTCCCTCAATTCTTGTGGGGAGAAGCATGTGTAACAATTGTCTACTTGCAAAACCAAAGTCCTCACAAGATTCTGAACAACATGCTTCCAGAGGAAGCATTTACAGGAAAGAAGTTGAATGTGGATCATCTTCGAATATTTGGATGTCCTGTTTATATACATATACTAAAGGACAAAAGGAAGAAGTTGGATCCTACCAGTATGAAGGGCATCTTTGTTGGGTATAGTGCTTCATCAAAGGTATACAAAATCCATATTAAAGAAGATAGTCGGATTGTAGTAAGCAAGGATGTAATCTTTGATGAAAGTATAACTTACAAGAAATCAAAAGATGTTCCAGTCGATTCTGATGAAGAAGAGATACCTATCTTTGAGGATATCTCGAGGGACAATGATGGTCAAGATCCGACATCAACTCAAGAAGATGTTGAAGGTCCTAGTGAGCCTGTGCAACAAGTAATTGTTCTTGAAAATCAAAAGAGGCCTGCTTGGTTGAGAACTACTCTACAAGAAGCAGAAGGACACACAACAAAGGGGACCTTTAGAGAAAGTAAAAGACCGAAAAGGTATTCTGGATATGCAACATATATGATGAAGCTCATTGAAGTTGAACCTTCCTCCTATGAAGATGCAACTAAACATCAAGAGTGGAGGAATGCAATGTAGGAAGAATACCAGTCAATTATGAAGAATGATGTTTGGGAAATCGTTCCTAGGCCAAGTGACAAATCGATAGTCACTTCAAAATGGATATATAAGATAAAGCATGTTGCAGATGGGAGCATTGATAAATACAAAGCAAGGTTTGTAGCAAGAGGCTTCTCATAGAAAGAAGGTATTGATTACAAAGAAACCTTTGCTCCTACAACTAGATATACAACAATTAGATCGCTTGTTCTTTGGTTGCTACTATGGGATGGAACATCCATCAAATGGATGTTAAGACAAATTTTCTGAATGGGACTATTGATGAAGAGGTTTACATTGAGCAACCTCAAGGATTTGAAATAAATCAGAGGGAGACTCATGTCTGTAGACTGAAGAAAGCTCTATATGGCTTAAAGCAAGCACCTAGAGCTTGGTATGCAAGAATGGATGCATACCTATTGAGACTTGGTTTTGCCAAGAGTTTTGCAGATCCTAACCTCTACATCAGGGTGGTCCAGGGTGAACCAATCATCATAATATTGTATGTGGATGATCTACTTGTTATAGGTGTAGAGCATCGAATTCAGGAATGCAAGAAGCAGTTAGCAGCCGAGTTTGATATGAAGGATCTTGGGATTATGCATTATTACGTAGAAGTTTGGCGAAAGCCAAGAGAGATATATCTTGGTCAAGGGAAATATGTGATCAAGAGTCTTCAAAAATTTGGCATGATGGATAGGAAGCCTTTGACGACTCCTATAATCACTAATATGAAGAAGTTGAGGAGTTCAGATTCTAGTTCAATGGATCCTACTTATTGTAGATAGTTGATTGGGTCTTTGATGTATCTGGTAAACACAAGACCTAACATTTGTTTTGCAGTAAATGTCCTTAATCAATTTCAAATGGAGGTAAAGCATGACCATTGGATAACAACTAACCACATCCTAAGATATTTGTATAGAGGCATACATCACTGCATCTGGTATAATGGTAATGAGATCCAACTGATGGGATATATAGATTCTGATTGGAGTCGTAGTGAGACAGATGGAAGAAGCACAACAAGTGGATGTTTCAACTTAGGATCTTCCATGGTCTCATGGATGAGTAGAAAGCAAGATACAGTTGCTTTGAGTATTGCTAAAGTTGAGTATGTTGCTGCAAGTGAAGTCCGTTGGGAAGTTGTTTGGCTCAAAAATTTATTATCAGATTTATTTGAAGGACCACTTAGCCTTACTCGCATACATTCTGACAATGAAAGCTGCATAAGATTGACAAAAGACTCAATGTTTCATGCTAGGATGAAGCATACAAATAATAAGTACCACTACATCAAAAGCATGGTATGAGATGGGGTTGTGGAGTTGCATTATTTACCTACAGATGAATAGTTTGCAGATATTTTGACTAAAGTGTTACCAAACAAGAAGCTTGAATATTTGAGAGACAAGCTTGGTTTGGTAGACATCTCTTCCGTAGTTGAGAGGGAGTGATGTTGGATAGTTCTTATCTTTATGTGTTATGGACTAGGCCAAGACTAACAATTGTAAGTCTAAGTGAAGGCCATAAGGAAAAAATGGAGTCCGGAGGATTGGATAAGCATGTGAGGTTGGAACTTCTTATGGATTATAGAATCCAGGAAAGAAGTTGTAGAGCGATACTCTTTGAGGATGAGGTAGGGCATCGAAGATAAGAGTAGTCGAAGAGGTATGATATTCTTTGAGGATTCGGGATTGGTAATCTGAGATAAGAATAGTCCTAAAATGACATACCCAGTGAACATCCGGATGGGGTATGTGCCTTAAAGGTAGTGTGTCAGCTCACGTAAAGCCTCCCAACATAATTCTCTCGAATGAAGATGAGCTTGTCTAGTTAAAGCCTTCAATGACATTACTGGTTATGATATAGATGCTTGATAGATGGCTTATCAATCCGACTCTTCTTATGAGAATGCTTCAAGATTGAGATTCATTGTACTTCACATAGTATTAAAAACCGGCCCAACTAACCTGTTACCAGACTAACCGGCTGGTTAGCAGGCCCACCAGTTGGAACCGGTCAAAAAACCGGGTTAGACACCCTTTGTGGCGAAAAAAGAGACCTAACCGCTCCTAACCGACCGGTTTGTATCAAACCGGCCAGTTCTGTCCTAAATCGGCTGGTTACCGGTCAAGCCCATTGTGAGCCCAGTCAGCGCTTTTTTCAATGTCTTTTAGGGGTTTTGGAGGGAAACTAAGGGTGATTTCCCTCCAAAAACACCCTCTACAAGCCTTTAAGAGGCCCCTCTCCCTCTCATTTGTCTCACACATCTGATTTGGAGTGTTTATGAGTGTTTGTGAGTTTGTTTGTGAGCTTGGAGAGTGTTGATTTTTTGTTGGAGTAGTCATCTTGGAGTTGGAGTTGGAGCTATTTTGGAGATAGTTTGTAGCTGTCAGTGGAGTTGCCATCTTCAAGAGGAGGCTAAGGAAGCTAGTTTGCATTTCCAGGTAAGGATTTTCACTTGAAAATTCCTCATTTGACTGCTGTCCATGAATTAAATTTTTTTGTGTTATAAATTTATAAACTTCTCACTTCTATCATCTATGCTATCAAATCTCTAGCTCTATGCTATCAAATTTTGTAGCTTGCATGTGCATTTGTTTTCCTACATTTAGCTTTGGTTTTCCATGTTGCTTCGCTGTATTTTTTTTTTTAAATGGCAGATTTCTTTGCAAATTGTTATTATTTCAAGCAAACATGGCTCCAAAAGGAAAGGATAGTGCATGGGCTCATTGTGATGTAATTGATGGAAAAATGATATGCAAATTATGCCATAAATCTATTGGAGGTGGGGGTATTCTTAGATTGAAACAACACTTCGCTGGGGTAAGAGGCCAAGTAAAGCCATGTGATGCACCAAATGCAGTGTTAGGTCCTATTAGGGCATAATACATTACCAAGCTTGAAAAGTTTTATGAGGATAAGGCTAGGGAGAAGGCCATCCAAGATGACATTGCAAGGAAGAGGGAATTATTAGAAGCCATGAAAGAGAGTGGGTATGATGATTATGAGATTCAAGACTCAACTTCTATCCTTTCCACCAATGACCCCTTTCACTATCTTCATCCTTCTTGTGGCCAACCATCAAAAGGAACAAAGAGAACAAACATCCAAAGTTTTTTCTCATCTTCTGCCAACATTGCCTCGTCTAATCCTATTTCCTCCCAGCCAAGTCATCAACCTACTTTGGATCAACATTGGAAAAAACAATGCAAAGAAACTTCTCATCAATACATTGCTAGATGGTGGTATGATTCAGATATCCCATTTAATGTTGCCCCCTTAACTATTTACCAAGCTATGTGGGACCCTGTTATAGCTGCAGGAAAAGGCTTCAAAGGCCCTAGTCTGCATGACTTGAGGGGAGCTCTTTTGCAAAAAGAGATATCTTCCATTGATGAGTATTTGGTTGAGTTTAAAGATTCATGGGTCAAAATAGGTTGTTCCATCATGTCAGATGGATGGACCGATGGAAAGAACCGCACTATCATTAATTTCCTTGTTTCTTGCCCTCAAGGAACCATGTTTTTGAAATCAGTTGATGCATCTGATAAGGTGAAGGATGCAACCCTTCTATTTGAGCTTTTGGATAACATTATTCAGGAACTTGGGGAGCAGCATGTTGTGCAGGTCATCATCGATAATGCCTCAAACTATGTTCTTGCTGTGTAGATGCTTGAGACCAAATATAAGACCATATTTTGGACTCCATGTGCTGCACATTGGATAGACCTCATGCTTGAGGATATAGGCAAAGTGCAGTGGGTAAAAAACACTATAGAGCATGCCAAGTGCATTACAAAATACATTTACAACCACTCATGGGTATTGAGCCTAATGAGGAAAAACATTGGGGCAAAGAGCTTGTTAGGCCTACAATTACGAGATTTGCAACTCACTCCTCACGTTGCAATGTCTCAATGGTCAACATAAAAACTTGCAGAAAATGTTTTCCTTTGAAGAATGGTCTGAATCTCGGTGGGCTCGTAGACCAGATGGAAAAGACACCAAAAAGAAAGTGTTAGATAGTTATTTTTGGAAAAGGTCTGTAGAGCTTGTGAAAATTACCGAGCCCTTTGTTAAGGTGCTAAGGATGGTGGATGGGGAAAAATTGGCCATGTGCTACATTTATAAGGCTATGGATCAAGCAAAGGAGCAGATACGGGCAACTTACAAGGACAGGTTAGCTAAATATGGCCGTATATGGGAGATCATTGATAACAAATGGAACAATCAACTCCATTGTCCTATACATGTAGCTGGGTATTTTTTGAACCCAAAGTATCATCATAAAAATTGGCTAGGAGATCTACATGATGGGGAGGTCAGAGCTAGATTGATTGATTGCTTGGAGCGCATGGTCCCTAGCCATGCAGACCAGTTGGAAATACATAGACAACTTACTGTTTTCACTATGGCACGTGGTACTTTTGGCAAAAACTTGGCAAAAATGGCAAGAGATGTGGACCAACCAGGTAAGCAATTCCAATTTCCAATTTGTTTTTCTTTTCAAGTTAAAATTGTTTATGTTCTTTACAATTGAAATTATAAACTAAGTTACTAATTAATATCTTTTTCTTTGCTGCACATTGGTGGGAGTCATTTGGTGGCCAGTGTCCTCAATTGCAAAGGTTTGCAATTAGAGTCCTTAGTCAAACTTGTAGTGCTTCAGGTTGTGAGCGCAATTGGTCTGTTTTTGAGCGCATACACACGAAGAAGAGAAACCGTTTGGAACAAAAACGGTTAAATGATCTTGTTTTGGTGCAATACAACCTTCGACTAAAGAGGAACCAAATGATGAGCAAAACACCTGATCTAGATCCCATTGTGTTGGACGATATTGATCCAACATCAGAATGGGTGGAGGAGACTGAAGAACCTGTGTTTGAGGCTGATTTTGATATTGACATGGCTTTAGCGGGGGATGAAGCAGATTATGTGGCGGCATCAGAACTAGGATCAGTAGCGGCATCAAGGAAAGGCAAAGAACCAATGGAAGGCACTAGTCATGCAGGTCGACAAACTCGTGCTTCCATTAGGTCCACTTCTATTGTTATTGGTGGCATTGATACTAAGGTTGCAGATCAGGCTGGGGCATCCTTAGACTCTGAACTAGATGATGTCTATGTATCTCTTGATGATGATCTTGTGGCTAGTAGTGGTGATGAACTTGATGATTGATCATGTGTACACTGTAGACTTGTAGTAGGCCAATGGCCTCATAGCTTGCAACATTGTTTTTGGACTTTATAGGCCATTTAGAGCCTCATTGCTTATGTATTTTGCTATTTTGTCGATGATATGTATTGCACTCGGTGCCATTTTGATATATTCACCTTTACATGGTATATAAATGAGCAAACTTTGCATATTTTGTCTCTATTGGCTTGGAATCATGGTTTTAAATCTTAAAAATAGTTTTGTTTCATTAAAAATTAATTATTTAATGCCTTTTTTTAAAACCAGTTCGTTTAGACCAAACTAGTCCCGGTTAGATCGGTTCCTGTCGGTAAACCGGTTCATTAGGTGGACCGGTCCGGTCACCGGTTCCGGTTTTAAAAACATTGGTACTTCATGATGGGATTATGAATACCTGCCTAGTTAAGAGGGAGTGTTGGAAACTGTAACTAGGTTTGGTCTTCATAATGACTTTTTGTAAACATGACATTACATATTTTGTATAAAGAAAGAAAAAGGAAGAAAATAAATTTTATTTAAAGCATGGGTTTCATGCTCAAGTTTAGGTCAAAAGCATGTTCTTCGTGCTTTTAGATCTTTCTAGGACAAAGAAGAATTTATGTCAGGTATTATAGTTCCATTTGGACTCATTGTAACAAAGAAAAATATTTGTTTTGAATCAAGAAAAGCCATTTATTCCTCCAAGACCAAGTGAAACCCAATCAAGGTGAAGTCCGCCTAAAGGAGGGCTATTCGACCCCTCAATAAGGCTATAAATAGAAGGAGCTTGACTCATTGTAGCGCCAACCAATCACAAGTTCGATTTGCAATAGCGAAGGAGGAGAAAGAGTTGGAAGGACGAAGAAGAAGTTGAAGTCTCCTGGGTTTATCTCTTTCTATTCACATGTGTGAAGTTGCTAGGGTTTTCATGTAGCTGCATGTTGCTAGAGGCCGAAATTGCAGGGTCAAAATTCTAGAGCAGAGATGCAAAAGATCGAAGTTTTGAAGCTTCCTTTGAGAGATCTTGCTGGGGGGCTGACATGGTGCTTGTGAGGATTGTAGGCTTTGGTCTTTGGGTCTTGGAAGTCTCATTGTGAGAAGATTCTATAAGAAGAGAAGCTTTCTTTCTAGGTTTTGCCCTTGGAGGGGTTTTGCCCTGGCTTGGAGCCTATATCTTGTGTGCTTTGTCTCTTTGTGATTTTCATTGTTTTGGTAATTGCTTGATGAAACAAAACTAAAGAAGTAATAAAAGGCCATCTAACATCACAAGTAATTATCAAGTAACGAAAGTTAAACATAATATACAAGATTCTTGATTTTCCAACATAATTGAGGAGCTTGTGCGCTAAGATTCAGAGAACAAGTGCACTGAGAAATAGGGGCCTCTAGTGTGCTAAGAAATGGGGCTCAAGTGCGCTAGGAAATAGGATGCCTAGTGCACTAGGAAGTAGGGGCCTGATGTGCGCAAGGATTTTGGGCACGGGATCAAGGATTCTCATGGAAAGTCAAGGTTATTTAGCAGGAGAACAAGCGTGTTCTCAGGTACAGATTGCTGGCTGTGGTAAGCAGCATGAATTGTAATGGATCCAATTGCTAAAGAACAGTCAATACGATATCACGACAAAGAAAGCAGGTTTTCCCTTGTGGGTTTCCTAGGTAAATCAAGCGTGTCAATTTGTGTGTATGTGTTTTTATCTTTGGTGTTTTTCCTCTAACTTATAAATTGTTAGGAAACTCTGTATCTTGGTGAAAGTAAATTTGGTTTCAATTTTTAGTTACCTTGTTTTCAGTAATTCATCTAAGTAGTTGCAGAGTTTCAAGAAAATTAACAGATTTTTAAGCAAGTTACCACACCTGTGTTAAGGATGATTATGAAATTAGCCCTATTAGGTGTTTCTAGCTTCCAAAGGGAGAAACAGTTCCTAGGTAGGCCCATCAATTTGTAGGTGCATGTGATAAATGTGGTCATGGAGTGGGAATTGTTGATTTTTCAAGTGCAAAAGATACACAATATTTCTGAACCACTGGTAATTGCTTCAAATGGCAAATCTTCTTTTAACAATTCCAGTTTATCATTAAACAATTACACCTCAGAAATTCTACCATAAATCATAAAGACAATAGAGATCACAATGCACAATAGAGAACACAAGATTTACCGTGGGAAAACCCACTTGGCAGAAAAACCCAACAGCCTTTTCCTTGGAGAAATTCTTCAGTTCAACAAGAGATACGTCTAATGCTGCTGGTCAAAACTATGCTTATGGTCAAACCTGGTCCACAACCCTCAAGTCAAGCCTCCAGCAACCCATTTAAGATGAGGGAACAAAACTACAGTCAAAACCCTTCCTTGTTCCAAGTCACCCAATAATCCATGTCCAAGATGCCCAAGGAAACGCAAGCATAAGCACTCGATTGCACAATGAAAAACATACATTTTGGGTTGGATTGCCCACCTTCTAACATATGTTCTGGACAGATGGCTGAGGGGACATATGACTGATGCAGGGAGCAGAGATCAAAATGGCACAATGTATTGGCTACACTCGTGGCTTTTAGGGGCTGTTGGTTGCTGGCTGAAGAGAGGTCTAGGAGAAAAAATTCTCCTATGGGGTCACCCACTTTTGGTGCTTAACAAACTCCAAATGCTTGCTGCCCTACTGTTGCAGCCATAAACCTGTATAAACTACCTTATTCAACACTTGTCTTAATGCTGGATTTTTCTCTATTTGGAGGCACATATCTTTATGACATCCAATCTTGAAGAGATGGTTTGCAATATGGCTTATTGAAATTAAATTCTCCTTTAATCATGGCACATTCAACACAATATATAATCCTTTGATCATTCTATTAGGCATCTTCACAGGAACATTTGCTTGGCCTTTGATCATGTTTACTGTCATGTCAAGACGCAACTTTCTGTCCTTGAATTTTATTGGCAAGTTGCAACTAATGCAGCAAACTATTACTTTTTGTGCGTCATGTGCCCAGTGGCACCTGAATCCATAGACCATGCATCTTTAGTTGCATTTCTGGTTTGTTGTGATTTTGTTATATATCAGTATTATTACTTGAATGCCATTTTTTTTTCTTTTCTGTGATGAATCAAATTTATTTTTCACAGTTTTTTTTATGTGACCACTTTTACCATAATAAAGATGCTTCTCTTTGTTACTTAAGTTGGCATTGCCTTTTTTTTGAATCTTCATATTTTGTGTCACCTTGTCTTAGATTGCTACCTGAATAGACAATATTTTTTGCAGGGGATTGGGTGCAATGTGATCAATGTCACTTTCACCGTCCTGAATACTTTATTTTCTGTGGGGCTGGCTGTGAATTTTTCTTTTCCCTTCCTGAGTGGGGTCTTCTCTAGAATCTATAGTTTTCCCTTTTGCTCCAAAGGCCCTCGAACTCCTGTGCTTACTGTCATTGCCTTTGCACCCTTCACTGTGGCTGCACTCTCTGCCAGTTTGGTGTGCAGTGCTGCCCTAATGGACTAGGCTGTAGACCGTGTCTTTAAACTCTAGCCTCACCAGCTTTCCAAATTATAATATCAAGCCATCCTATTAAAAAGCTAAATAAAGGAGATTCCTCAGTGCAAAGGATATTTATTTTAGCAACAGATTTTTACTTTTTTTTGAAAATACTCAAAATCCTTAATCAATTCTCAGTCTATAATATAGAGTGGCAAAAAGATTATAGGAGTGAAGAATTGCAATTTCGGTAAAGCTTTTGGCACTTTCATGGCAACCTATTTTCATGGTCTCTGTGTTACATGGTAATACAATATATTATATAACTATATGGCCTGATTTAGTTGCAAAGCAGTTTTTTTTTATAAGTAGTTACCATATCTGATGTTGGAGAAGATCTCATCCTCTTGAATATGAAAGGACAAAATGCTTTTAGTTGACATCTGTTGTGTCAGTGCAGCAGGTATATTTATGGCTTATAAATGAAAGTTTGTCTGTTTAGAAATAGAAAAGTTAAAATATCCTTTGGAATTTGTTTGGGACACAACTTATTCTTGTCTTTTGCTGTTATTTTGTTTATCTAGGCATTGGAAGGAATGCATAGCTTAGCACAAAAGTGCATTCAGTTGAAATCTCCTATTGGTGATAAACATATCACGGAGCTCATGCTTGGAATAATTGGGGATGATATAGAGGTCTGTATTAATCATGATCCACATGGCAATAACATGATGTATATTTGTTTGTTCAAATATATTACACCTGGCTTTGGTATTATCGTAATGTATATTACTGTTGTATTCTGTGTGTCTGTAGGTGATTATAGCAGGATGCTCCCAGATTTTTGATCCATGGTGAGGTTTTCTACTTCCCCAGTCATATGGATTATAATTAATTACTCATTGATTATAATTTGCATGCTTAAAAGCAGTGTTGCACACATTGCGATAAAATCGCGATAAAATCGGAAAATCGCGATTTTTTAAATTTGCCGATTCAAAGCGCGATTTTTATCGAAAAAATCGCCCATTTTTTTTATAGCGATTTTTATCGAAAAAATCGCGATTTTTTGAAAAAATCGCGATTTTTTCGGTTAAAATCGCGGGGGGCGCGGGCAGCGGGGTTTTATATGGAAAAAACGATTTTTTTTTTATTCATTCAGCAGTCCGCCGCGGAGGAGAAGGAGAAGAAGGGAGGGAGAGGGTTGCCGTCGGTTGTGGGAGCGAATCGAAGCGATTTTAGGAGGAATCCAAGCCAAGATCGCCAATTTGTCCATAAACCAGGTATGTAGATTAATTTTTTTTTGTTTTGGTTCAATAAAAACTTTGTTTTTCATTGTTTTTAAAGAATTTTTGGAAATTTTTCATTGATTTGGGATGGGTTATTTGTTATGACTATGAGAACCAATTTTTGATTTTTATTTTCTCATTTTCTTTAAACATTGTTTATTTTTTTTGATTTTTCATTGTTTTTTGGCATTTGGTTGGGTGACTTGGGTTTAGAAATTGGGATTTTGGAAATAATTAGCTTGTAATTTTGCAAATGCTAAATTGTAATTTGTATTTACTATTATCATTTATGTAATCCTAAATTCCTATTTCCTAATCCTTATTTTTCCATAGGTTTGCAAATTCAAAATTCAAAAACAAACATGCCAAGGAAATTGGATCCTTTCTGGGAATATGGTGACCCTAAAACTCCGAATGATAGACAAAACTTGTATTGCAAGTTGTGTGGAAAGGAAATATTCGGGGGGGTGTACAGGTTGAAGTTCCACCTTGCACAAATCCCTGGACGTGATGTGGGGCCCTGTCTAAAGACAAATGCTGAAATTATCCAAAAAGCCATGAGAGCATTGGGAGAATTAGAGCACACTAGAGACGCCAAAGAAGAACTCAAAAGGCAACTAAAAAGGTCAGTTGAAGGAAGTGGGCCAAGTGGCACAGGTTCTACTGCAGCGTCAGTCAATCCGTTTGCTGCATCATCATATTTTGTTCCTCGAACCACACCTGGTTCACAACCAACTATCGGTTCAATGATGAAAAGAACTGAAAAAGAAAAAGCTGACAAGTTGATGACAAAATTTCTCCTCTGGAGTGATATTCCTTTCAGCATTATAAGGAATAATCCATTTTTCCAACCTACTCTTGATGCTGTTGCCAGTGTTGGCCCGGGGTACAAACTCCCTTCTCTTCATGATTTCAGAGGCCGGCTTCTTCAAGATGAAAAGCGTGACTGCACCCAAAGATTGGAGGATTTTAGGGCATCATGGGCACAAACAGGATGCACTGTTATGTCAGATGGTTGGACTGACCAAAAGGGGAGAACCCTTATAAACTTCTTGGTTAGTTGTCCCTTGGGGACTATGTTTATCAAATCTGTTGATGCAACTCATCAAATCAAAGATGCAAAAAATTTATGTGATTTGCTGGATGTGTTTATTTTGGAGGTGGGTGCAGAAAATGTTGTCCAAGTCATAACGGACAACGCTGCAAATTATGTTGCTGCTGGTAGAATGCTTATGGACAGGCATCCTACTTTATTTTGGACACCTTGTGCTGCCCATTGTATTGATTTGATGTTAGAGGACATAGGGAAAATTCCCTTTGTCAAAGAGGCTGTTGACTCATCAAAAACCATCACAAAATTTATTTACAATCACACATCTGTGCTTAGCTTGATGAGAAAATGCACCAACAACAAAGAGTTGGTGCGCCCCGCCATTACACGGTTTGTGACGAGTTTCATATCTCTTCAATCCCTCTTGAATTCTATGTGGGATTTGAAGAGAATGTTTGTTTCAGAGTGGCGTTCTTCGCCAATGAGCCGCAAACCAGAAGGAGAGGCCGTCTGCAGACTTGTTTCATACCAAGAAGACTTCTGGGCGGGAGTGCAGGAGGTGTGCGCTGTCACTGAACCTTTGGTAAAGGTTCTTCGGTTGGTAGATGGTGAGAAGCCCGCAATGGGCTATTTGTATGAAGCCATGGACAGGGCCAAAGAAGCCATTCGGTCCTACTATGATGACAAGGGAGATGATGGGTTCCAGAGACAACTCCTTCTATGGAAGGTCATTGATGAGCGATGGAACAACACACTCCATCGTCCCATTCATGCTGCTGGGCTTTTCCTGAACCCTGCATTTTCTTATGCATGTGGGTTTAATTTTGATGTTGAGGTCGTGGAAGGATTATTAACCTGTGTCCAGAAGATGGTGAGATCTTCAGAAGAACGTATGGAGATCTCTAGACAAATTGAGCAATATAAGTTGTCAGGTGGCTTATTTGGCTTTGATATGGCTGTCATTGATAGGACGGTTAAAATGCCAGGTATTTTTTAGTTTGTAGTATGTACTTTGTAACTTTGTTTCAAATTTCATTGTTTCTTCAAATTCCATTTTTTTCTTATGTTTATTTAAAATTTTATTTGTAATTTTGTTGTAGACGCATGGTGGAAGATGTATGGTGGCAGAGTACCCCTTTTGCAAAATCTTGCCATACGCATCCTCAGCCAAACATGCAGCTCCTCGGGATGTGAGCGCAATTGGAGTGTATTTGAAAAAATACACAACAAGAAGCGCAATAGGTTAACACTTAAACATTTAAAATATTGCAAATTTCCAAATAAATTTTTGAATTCATTAAAGTTTTAAACAATATTTTTTTTATAATATTAATTATTAATTATTAATTTATTATTTCATGAACTTTGTACAGGTTGGAGTCCCATAGACTTAATGACATGGTCTATGTCTACTACAATCTTCGATTGTGGGTGAAACAACTAGAGAAGACACCTGATACGGAAGCCATCTCATTGGATGGGATTGACACCACTGCTGAATGGAGGGTTGAGACCGAGAGGCCTCTCATGGATCCCACTGAGGATTGGTTAGTGCAGGATGAGGGGGAGGAGGAGGGGGAGGAGGAGGAGGAGGAGGAGCAGGAGCAGGAGCAGGAGGAGGAGGAGTTGGAGGAGCAGGAGGAGGAGGTGACACCGCCTACCCGGGCTACCCGGGCTACCACTACCACCAGTAGAGGACGTGGTCTCCGTCCACCTCAGCCTCCTATAGCTGCTACTACTAGTTCTTCAGCTTCTAGAGCACGTCAGACTCCACTGCCATTTCCACCACCACAGGCACCAGCTTCTACATCTAGAGGGAAAGAGAAAGTTGTGCCATTTTCTCGCAAGAGGGGCAGAGGAAATCAATAGGATTAGACTTTCATTTTATTGTATATGACATTATGACATGATGAGATACATTATCATATTTTTTGTTGATATTTTGAGGCTGAGTTGGACTTGGGACTCAGGACTTACTATTCAGGACATGATTCAATGTTATGTGTGATTTTAGCGCTAGAAATGATATTAAACATCTTATATATTAGTTTTTTTATCATATTTATGTGTCAATGTATTTATTTTATGTTGTAGATGGTTTAGATATTAAAAAAATTGAAAAAAATTGAAAAAAAATGAATATTTTTGTGCCAAACGATTTTTTTCCCGCTTTTTTCCGATTTTTTCCCGATTTTAACGATTTTTTCCGCTTTTTTCCCGGCGCCGATTAAATCCCGATCGCGATGTGTGCAACACTGCTTAAAAGAGATCTTACAGTGCAGATAATGACCTGTGATAAATCAAGCTTGGCTGCCAAATTAGAGATATAGAATTCGTTTTACAACTGGAGATATCTATACAATTTATTTTACTTGATGTATTATTGCTGGTCTAGTTAACCTCATAATTTTCAGGATGCTGGCACACATGATAGAATTGTTGACGGCCAAAAGCCCCCAAGCAGAGGTGCTTCTGCGTAGTGAGAAATATAATTTGGGAGGAATAAGCTTGGAGGAGCTTTATCGGCTTGTTTATGCTCAAGTTTTGTCATCTCATTCTTTTACTTGGCAGGTAATTTTGATGGAATTTATGAAGAGTCAAAACATGTAATTTACATTGAAAAGTCTTCTCTATTATCGTTTTAAAATTTTCTTTTCTTTTATTAAATTTATAATCTGAAAGCCTATATGTAATTAATGAAACTAAAAATAATATATATTTTGCAAGCAAAAACTCTGGCCTATTTTATTTTAATATTCTAAGGTGCTTTGATGAATCCCACGGTTACCAAAATGATGAAATAAAAATCCTCCATATTGACGTTTTAGTTCATTCTCATTCTCTTGTTCTTTTGAAATAATAATTGTAAAATCTGGAGCACAAAAGCTATGTTGAAGGAGGGAATTCCAATGACAGCTCCCTTTCTGGAGGATTGTCTCTTCTCGCAAGAGAGATTTCTTCATCCTCTAATTGCTTCTAAAGTGGGTATGTGGAAACCTCTGTTCTCACTTTGTAAGTGCGTACTGTGCTAACTTTTGTTCTCTCTTGGTAAGTGGGTACTGTATCTGAATGCCAGTCATATATTTCCTCTCACTATAAACACAGGCTGAGTCCCGATGGCTATTCATCTACTGGACATCAAAATGTCCTTTTAATTCATTTTTAAGTGATTTATACTAATATTATGAATTTTTTGTCTCTGCATTTTCTTCCTATTTATTGAAGAATATATCATGGCATTTGTACAACCAAATACAGGAACACAGATTGGGATTGCTAGGATGGGACGTTTGTTATATGGAGGGACAAGGCCCACCATTGGCAATGGGATATCAACTCTTCCATTCACATGGTGGCAACCAAACCTTAGTTGCAACTCAGTGCAAATGTCAAGTGCCTAGTAGCATTTACTGCTCTGCTCCGCTCCACCTTTCAGCCTAAACATGTAGAGTACAAGGCTTCAGAGAGTTCATGCCAGTCTTTTGAAGTGCAAAGACATCCTGTATTTTTGGAAGGTTCCTAGACCACAATGATAATATCAAAGAACAAACATATTTATATCTCACGTGGAAATTGTCTACTCTAAGACCACTAGAAAACAAAATTCAAACGCTAAATCATATGTCAGTGGCATACACTTAAAATTTTCAAGGCTCTTATAGTTTAAAGTTTAAACACATTCTCATGCACTGTGCAGTAATCACTTTAAGTTGTCTCATGCCGGCTGTGCTTGTTACCTACAATCATTTTGTCCAGAGTAAGCAAGGTGAATGTTACTATTATGGAAAGGCCCTCATAATGGCTACTATCATGTTGTTAATAAGTGTGTAGATGCAAAGGCAAATATACCTGTGCGTGAGATGCTGTGTTGGAGTGTGCTGAGATCTGAAGCAATTGGAGGCCGATTGAAGTGCTGTGTACTTGATTTTGCTCCGGCCGAGTTATTGATTTATAAGGGCTGAGTTTAGTATCTTTGCTGGGACTGAATGGTTCAGTTTCTTATTTGTCAAAGACAAATATAGGAGGCCGAGTTGATCAAGTTTGTAAGATACCTTCCCATAAGTATCTCAAATTTCCCCTTTAAATCTCTAAGTCTTGTATAAGTTTTTCATTGTGATGTTTCGTCAAACAGTTCGAAGGGACATGGTTGTAGGTGTTTTTTCTAGTATTTTGGTTAGATAAAAAGTACAGTCCCAAATATACCACTGATAAGTTGTGTATATCAGCCAACCAATTTTCCACCAAGACTATGGGATGGGGAGATGCGGGTGCGGGGAGATGCACAAAGGGGACATGTGGGAGTACCCTCAAATTTTAGGGAAATTTAGGGAGGACGGGGGGATGTCGGGTATCAAATTCATATTCTATAATGAAAGCATAAATACACTAATACATACATATTGAATTAAATAATGAAATACATTGGTCCATACTCATCATCCTTACTATTACATACATGATTCGTCCATAGACCATGAGATTCAATAATGAAATACTCTGATCCATATTCATGATTCATTTTTACCATTCTAGAATCTACATTGATTTAAAAGTTAAATTCATCATTCTAGATTCTAAATTGATTTAAAATTTAAATTCATCATTCATCATTCTAGAATCTAATTAGTACTAAGAAAAATAGACTATAACAGATACTGAAATCTAAAGTCTGGAATAGTAAATTGATATAACTAAAACTCAAAAACAGTGGAGTGATGAGTCTAAAAGTCACTCTAAAATACACAGAGGGCTTGGTGCTCTTGATTAAATACTAATTCCATGCCCTTGTACATGACAAAATGCAGTGGAAACATTGCAATCCATCGAATCCTGAATTCCTAAAAAACTGTTAAGTTTGCTGGATTTTAGGTGAGATCTAAAATTCTACTTTCTCCATATGAAATCCAATGAGGTTGGAACCACTCTCAAGCATCCTGAGTCATTTCATGGTAATGTTAAAAATTTAAGTAAAAGGATGAAAATGGAAGATAAAGGAGAAAACATTACCATGAATTGCATAGCATTAGTAGGGAAATATGGTAAAATACTAGGTTTTCTCTGTCATAAACCATTGTTTACAAGCAAATTTAAAGGGGGACGCATAGCCCATTTTGAGGGGGACGCCCAGGCATCCCCATTTTGGGGAGTCGCATCCCCCACACTGGGGAAACGTCCCCCCTTGCGTCTCCCGAAAAGGGGGATGTGGGGAAACGTTTCCCCAGACGTCCCCCGTCCCAGGTGCGTGGGGTGCACGCATCCGACCCTAGGGGATGCGTCCCCGTGGAACACTGCAGCCAACAATGTGCTATGGAAAAGCCTCAACTCAGCTGTACATACTCTGTATCAAATTCAGAAATACAAATGCCCATAGTTTTTATTCACCACAGTCACAAATAACTCAGAGTACTCAGTCGTTAGATTATTAAATAAGCAGAAATTACAATGAGCAGTGAAAGAGAAACCTGGAACGTTTTACTGCAATATAGCCATTGATATATCAGTCATAAAATAGGAATAACTCCAGCAAGAGAAGCTTTACATGCACATATATTAGTGGCCACGACTTCAGTAAGCAATGCTGGACTGATATGCGACTTGGATATGCACTTTTGAGGCTAAATCGATCTCCACTGGACAGCAACTTGTCCCCAATAATCACTCAGATATATATACCACATCTCAGTCCCATCTTCAACAAATAAACTCAGCCACACAAGGGAGAAACTCGGCCTACAACTCTGAAAGAATAGACAACCACGAACAGAGGTAAACTCGACCAAAAAGGAGTGTGACTCGCCTCCGACACAAGGCTGTAAACTCGTCCAACACCTGAGAGTAAACTTGACCATGCACAATGTTGAACTTGGTCCCTATTACTAGAATCTTGTCCTTGGATTTATGGCAGTGTGTGGTCCTCAGGAATGTGCCTTTGATTTGGCTCTCCAGCTACAATGAACTCAGCTTGTCATAAATATGTAGAAAGCCCAATTTTAGAAGATAAAATCAACTAGTAACACTGTTACCTCCTTTAACTTCCACAAATCTTCTTCACCAATGAAGCACAATGGTGAAATTTGAATGATCTCGCTCCCCAGACTAGCTAAGGTGTATGGTTTCAACACCGAATCTAGCAACTAGACTTAGGGTTTCCAAAACCCTAAAGTCTTCTCCAAGAGCTCTCCAAGAATTTTAATTCTCAAGTGACAAAATGATAGAATGAGGAGAGACCCCCTTCATTTCCCATTTTTATAACTCACTTGACTCTTTGCCGCCCTTTTCCCTCCAATTAAATAATAAAAACACTTTTCCTTTCTTATTTAATTAAATGACTTTTATTGACTAATTAAAGCCACTTTTAACGTTGGGAAATGCTTGATTCGCCTCCATGGTCACACTTGCCACCCAAAGCCCCTTTTCATCATCTTGCCCTGTTGATCTTTTCTCCCTGATTCCATTGGGCTATTACACTAAGGTTTTTCTCCAAGTAATTGGCCCAAAACAACACCATAAGTAAAATTAATTAAAATAGCCCATCAATAACTCCGTTTTATGGGAATCATCAGAATGCAACAAAATCAAGAGCGAACCATGCGGAACTGATCTTGACGATGAAATATGTTAAGCGATCCCAGTCGGACCCATAAAACTCCTCTAAAACCATTCGGGTCCACCAATGGATTAATCTATAATAAAAGCACTTTTCCTTTCTTATCTAATAAAATGACTTTTATTAACTAATTAAAGGCACTTTTAGAGTTGGGAAATGCTTGATTCGCCTCCATGGTCACATTGGCCACCCAAAGCCCCTTCTCATCATCCTGCCCTGTAGATCTTTTGTCCCTGATTCCATTGAGCTATTACACTAAGGTGTTTCTCCAAGTAATTGGCCTGAAACACACCTTAAGTAAAATTGATTAAAATAGCCCATTAATAACTCTGTTTTACGGGAAATATTGGAATGCAACAAAATCACGAGCGAACCATGCGAAACTGATCTTGATGATGAAATATGTTAAGTGATCCCAGTTGGACCCATAAAACTCCTCTAAAACCATTCGGGTCCACCAATGGATTAATCTTGCTCCTAGGACCGAGTTGACACAAGCTTTGGAAATGCCTCCTGATCACCTCACAAGGTAATCCAATATTTGGGGACATTAGAAAGTTGCGGGGGGAAATTATCCTTTCTTCGGTCGAATTACCAGACTCATTAATGGTGAAATTGCTGAATCAGATCGAGGGCTAAATCACTAGATGATTTGATGCTGAATTTCTTTAGGACGAATTGCTATTAGTTTAAGATCATATTATTCATTATTTAGAGAGAGGGTTTACCCACGAGGTGCCATCTTAAAGATTTAATTGTTATAATTGTAGAACTTCTATTTCGGGGTTTGCATATTAAGTTAGTTGTTGGTGAATCTTGAGTAAATTTGTATGGTATTTTCATGTGAAAAATTATGCCAATTTTTTTGTTTTTGTTTTTGTTTTTGTTTTTCTGTAACAAAACCCTTGAATTTTGAGAGGACTTTTAATGATTGTTAGCATAAGAGGGATTTTAAAATTTCCAAATTTATTGGCTCATGGATGATAGATGGAAACATGCCTCAGAAGGCATCACAAATACCATAAATAATTTACAAAGTAGACAACAACAATGCAATACAACAGTTGGTTCTTTGGGTAGTGATGTTCTTATGGAGCGAAGAAAAAGACAAATTAGTAGACCCTTCTCAAGAGGAGTCCATGCTTTTCTATAGCAGGAGCACCCAAGGGATATGAAGAAAGATCAAGAATTAGGAAATTTGCTCTTTGCAATTGGATCAAAATTGAAGATCATTGTAGCAACAAAACTCAAAGTATTTGTGCTCAAAATGTAAAATACACAAATATACTGAAAATAATATTTTTATTAATAAGATAAAGCAAGATGTTGAATGGTACAATGAGGGCTTGCTTATATACCTAGGTAGGTGCCCTTTCATGAATGGTCATGTCTTTTAAACATGCTTTATCATCTAACTAATGACTATTTAATTAACCATTATGATTATTTATGATTTCCATTTGTTTTATTTTTATAGAAATTATATTCATAGCATTGCTCCTCTCTTCAAAAAGCTTTGTCCTCAAAGCTTTATTGTTGACAAATTTCTTCACCTTGCATTTGTCATCTTGACATGTATAATTCGTCAGTGATACTCCCTTGGAATTGAGGTTTTTCCATTTTTTATTTATATATCTATCTATCTATCTATCTATCTATCTATATATATATATATATATATAACTAACTTTATAAAAAAATTTAATATAATGTAACTTTTTTTAAGTTTCTTTATAATTTTTTTTAAGTGACTTAAATATAATTTGTTAAAGTTATATATATATATATATATATATATATATATATATATATATATATGTCCAAAAGTTGCCTTAGGGATTCGTATGGACATGTCCATCTTGACAGATGCATTCGCCTTCCATATGGTCGTTGTGACAGATGCCTTCGACATAATTCGAATGCTCCACATGAATTTTGGATGCCTCTCGTGGCAATAAATTACTAAAATATAACAAAAGTTTAGGCGACCAATGTTTAAATTTGCACATTATAGGATACGAAGGCGAAACCTCTGCACCTTGCAAACCCTTTCCTTTGACATTCGTTGCATGTAACTATCATGAGAGTTGCAACAAATATTTTAATTGAGAAACATATATTTTTGTGGGAGTTGTAGATATTTCTGCTTGAATTGCAGTATATTTGAACCTTTGACGTTTGTGTTCTTTAGGGACCAACCGCAGTAGATGGCAACAAAGGTTACAAGACCGTAAATCTCAAATTTTTAGATAGAAGGATAGGGGTTGAAAGAGGTATTTGTCGTCAATGTTGTTACCCGTCCAACAATTGATCTCAAGGATATTTTCTGGTTGGAGAAAAAGGAATGTTGGGCACGTTGAGAAATCTAGGGCATAGCAATTAAGCGATTTCTCTTCTATTTGTAACTGCGTGTGAGTGATTTTTACTTCTTTAGATTATGATCTTCTTTTCTTAGGTTATTAGTGTTCTTCTTCATCAAACAACTACCAATGCATAAACCAAAAAGAGACAAAAGACACAGAATATAGGCTACCAGCCAGGGCCAAAACCTCTCACTCTTGAGAGGAAAACCCGAACAAATTCTTCTTCTTATAGAGATTCCAATTGACGTATACCAAGACCAAGACCCTTAACCTATTTGCCACTCCAAGACCAAGACCCTTGACCTATTTGCCATTCCAAGGCCAAGACACAGGTTCCCTTGGTGATAGTCAACCTTGTACTCCTTCCTTTGTCTCGGCTCCTGTTCCACTTTGACCTACTTCTACTTCAAACCTTTGGCCTCCTAGATTTAGGTCTGCAATCATAATTTAGAAATCTTAACTTGTACTTAAGACCTTTTCTTATGCCTTGATTTAATTCGCTTGTGATGGATGCTCCTTCTAGCTTGACTCAGCCTTCCTTAAGACTTCAATCTGGTTGCCTTGGATCTTGGCCTTACTCCAACAAATGATCTCCTCTTTCTTCGCACGTGTGCTAATAAGACCACCCTAAAATAGACCCAAAACCTGAAGCTTAGAACTTCGCTCTAATTCCTTCTCCCTTTGCTGATCTTTAGGCTTCCTCGTTGTACTTTGCACCTTTTACTTCAGACTGATTGATGACCGAAAATCTGTCTCAGAAATGATGCCGAGCAGCCCTATTTATAGTTGTTTCCCTGTCAAAATACGACGACTTTTCAGAGGGTGAGCCAACGTGTCATTTGGAGGAGATCTTTATTCTATTTTGTGGCCGAATTGAAGGAGAGGTCTTGTGCTTGTCTTGGAGGGCTTTTCATACCTATTAAATGACTCATATAAAATTTAACATGCCTAAGAAGGGTCCTTCTAGTTCTTACATGACATTGACTCAAATTGAATTTTATGATTAGATGAGAAATCGTAAAGGCTCACAATGAGAGTCATCACTAAAATAAAATTCCTTGCTCATGAAACTCGTGAGACAAGCATTACAATAATAATTTTATTTTTCTTCTTTTCATCAATTAGATAAAATCACAATTACACATGTCATTATGAAGGCCAAACCTAGTTACATTTTTAAACACTTCCTCTTAACTAGGGAGGTATTCATAATGGTACTTGGTCATTCTCAATTTGAAGAATTTCTCATAAGAAGAGTCGGATTGGTAACCCATTTGTTTAGCATCATATCAACCAACATTGTCACATAGCAAGGCCTTGACTAACATCTCTATCTCTCCACGAGATCTGAGCTCAATGCTGGCAATACCAATGATGTATAGACACCCTCATCATTGTCTCTCGTGGAACATACCCCACTAGGGTTCTCAGGGTGTGTTCCACTAGGATTATTGTTATCTTGGATTCTTACTTCTCAAAGAATATCGGTCTTCTACGACTACTCTTATCTTGGATGCCTTAACACATCCTCAAAGAGCATCAAATGCCAGATGTTTACCCAATCCTCCATTCTGTCTTTCCAAGTGAAGACAAGAATGATGTTTCTATCTCCCCTCTTAATTAGGGAGGACATATCTATTCCAATAAAGGAATGCCCTCATTCCTACAGAAGGAATGTACCTAAGCTCCCTCTTGGCTTAGGAATTTCCAAGTTTCTTCCAAGTAAGAAACTTGTTTCCAGGCTCCCTCTTAATTAGGGACCTACAATAGCTCCTTAGGTAGAGATGATGGGACAATCAACTGCTTGAAGAACTCCTCTTCAAGATGTCATGAACTTCTTTTCGTTATGTAGGAGTCTTCATGTTTGGGACTTCTACATAGGGAAACTTTCATCCATCACTTTCATCCATGAGTCAACCATGTCATCATCAGAAAGTGATTCATCAGTCCATCTCTAGCCTTCCTTCATGCTATGCTGCTTTCTTCATGCCATGTTTACTTAAGGATCTTATATCCTACTACATGTGCATCGGTGGTGGAAGACATCCATCGATCTTCCCTTGGCAGCCCTACATAAACCCATCCAGATATTTGTTCAAAAATAAAGGAATGAACATTAAAATCAACATTACCTTTGTGATGGTCTTTCACCATGACATCTTCTAGTTTGCATCAGCATCCTGCATACATATCGACACATCTCCGAAAGATATATATTGTAAAGGGTCTCTTTCTTTTTCAGACTCCATCAGAGTCTTCATATCTTCCATGGAGATATCCTAGTCAAATTTTCTTGGTATTTCAGATGTTAATTGCCTTTACTATGGTTGCATATTCCACGATGTCTTTCTTCCTTTCTTAACACATTTCATTCCCAGGAGCTTCCAATGAGAGTTCCTCAATTATAGTCAACCACCTCATACTTCATATAAGGACATATTATGTTGATTTCATCTAGTGAATGTGTGACCCATGCATTCCTGCATCCCTTTGAGGGAGGCCATCCTTTCTTTTGATCATGCTCTTAAGATAGAGCATGATATCTGCAACCATATGCCATGACTTCCTCAATATCAAATGTAAGCATACATACCTCATTTTTCCTTTGGGTCATCCAGACTCCCTGTATTAGCTTCCTTCATTGAAAGAGCTTCAATCCCTTGATCCGCTTCACTTTTATGTCATCATACCATCATCCCATGAAATCCACAAGTTTGGAATTCTTGATGAAACAGTTGCTTCCCTTCATGATCGGTGAAACTTATTGGTTTTGGGTAGCATCATATGTGCTCTAGCTCTGAAATTTTGTGGAGGGGCTAGAACACATGAGATCTCCAGAACCCAGAAATCGTTTGGCGAAATTCCTCCCGGATGAGGAGTTATTAAAATAATTAATATTTTTAATGGGTTCCTAAGTCTAATCTTAGGAAAATAAAAATATTAATGTGTATTAATAAAAATATGGATGAGAAGGCTCTAACTTCTAAGTGACGAGGATCAATCCTGTCCTAATCTTAGCCGTTGATTAGAGATTAGATCATGACCATTGATTCATCAACACGAAAGGTATAAGAGCAGGCTTGAGGGTCAATTGGAGATACACCAAGAGATCAAAGAGTTCGATTTTTCTGGGGCATGGTTTGCTGAGAAAGTTGAGCTAAGTGATCTGAGTAGCTGTGAGAGGGGGAGTTTGGCAGAGGGACTTCAGTCCAAGGTTGAGGATACATAGAAGAGAGGCAGAGCAACAACAGGAGAGACAGTGCAGCTCCAGAGAGGTTGACACAGAAGCTAAAGGAGCTGACCCAAAAGTTAGAGAGGCTGACACAGTTCCCTAGAGGCAGCGCTGGGGTTTTCTGTGGGGCAGAGAGAGCAGTGGTTCAGCATATTGACTTTTGAGCAAGGGAGGCTCACTGGGAGGGTGACGCAGCTCGTAGAGGAGGTGACGCAATTCCAACGTAGAGCTTGGAGCAGCCATCGCTGCCGAGCACTGGGAACAAAAGTTGTCATCTGTGGGGTTTGATCATCCAGTTGCTGGATTGCCAAAATATCTGTGCCCGGATAGAGGTACTTTTTCCAGGTTTATTCTCTGTTGGGTGAGCGGGATTTGACACCCTAGTTGTATTCAGAAATTTGCTTAGTAATACAAACCCTCTATATGCTGCACCAGTTTTCCTGAATTGGGTTTTTCCGGGAACGATTGTCCAAAAATAACTGTGTCCCTTATGTGATTGTCTCAATTTATCTCAGTTCATGATCTGTATGTATGTGCGGGCTGCAATAGTGTTTTCATCGCTGTTTAAGTAATTAAATAACTTGTTGAATGTAAAGAACAAGTAGGAGAGGATAAACCAATGATTGCAGTGGGATTTCTGATGTGTAGATATAGAAATTCTCACAAACCTTTCAATGAAGATTCCATCAGAGAATCGTGGGAATCTAAAGAATCCCGATCGGCGAATGTTTCCTTTTGATAGATGAATGATAAACCATGTACTAGATGACCTTGCCACTTATGTTACCAATGAAATTCCCGAGAGTTATAACCTTGACTTCCATAGATTCTAACCATTTTTCATGCTTCTCTATGATGATGTCTCGAGCCCTTGCTTTCAATGCTTCTATGATGCCTTGATGCATCCCATTATTTTACTTAGTGAATCATGATAGCCATATCTTATATCAGAATACTTAGGAACTTGAAAATAACTTATGTGAGGAAGACTATCTCAATAGTGCAGATCTATTACTTCCTCCTTGTATTTCTTCTTTTCAGCTTCCTCAACTTCCTTGGTGATGTGGGCTTCTTCTCTTCCTCTTTTGTTATTGCCCTTCTTGAGCTTAGGACAATCTCTCCGATAGTGCCCATATTATTGACACCCTTAGCATTGTATTTTAGCCATGTTCTTCTTCCCTTTTTTGAGGATTAAATTTTCCAAATTGTCTCTTTGTTTTTGTCATTGCATCATAAGCTTGATTTTGCTCACCTGCTCCCACATCAGATTTGGCCTTTAGTCTAGATTCTTCAATCTTGCACAGTGACCATAGATCCTGGAATGGAGTAGCTTCTTTCTTCCCATAAATACTTGAATTAAAGTTACCCCACTCCTTCGGTAGTGCATTTAATACAATTGTAGTCATTTCTATATCAAGTATGACTTCTCCTAGATCTCGTAGTTGATCTCGGATCTCAGATATCCTCATAAAGTATGAGATTATTCCATCTTCCCTTGATATATTCAGCTTGTAGAGTTCTTGCCTTAATGAGATGACTTCTCCAACAATGCTTACAAAATACTACTCTACCAGTTTGTCATAGATTTCTTTTGAAGTTTCGAGTTTAGATACATATGGGATGAGGGGATCCTTGATGGATGGATTCTATGAGAATCCTTTGAGCCCTAACTTCCCCTTTGATATACTTGGCAAGAGCTTGAGCATCTTCCTTTCATGGTTTAGTGATAGAACCTTTCACATGTTTCATAACCTCATTTTCAATGAGATTCAAATCTGTCCTTTTCTTCGATGTAAGATAGTTTGAAGCCCCAACCATTTTGTTGCTTTCCTCGCAAAAAGACATTTTGACAGATTCAGATGTGGACATAAATATACTTACTTGATAGGACGCCCCTTCTTCTTGCTGCTTCCTTGATGTTGATGATGATATAGAGGATATAAAACTTCTCCTTGATGAAGGTAGTTTTCTTCAAGAAGGATCTTTGATCCCATAGAGAGTGAGATGACATCGCCTTTCAATCTAGCTTCCTTTGGATGAATAGTCTTTAAAACACTTTTGCTTGAGTAGATGTAGGGTTTTGGCCTTCTTTTCTCGATGATGATCCCAATACTTCTTTGTAGACTTCTTTGATTTAGGGTTATGATGCTTCCTTTGACTTCAAGATGATCTTCACTTTGATGCCTTACTTGAGATTTGATCCTTGAGTGTCCCTTGATAAGATGCCCTTCGTTGACTTAGTCACCTTAGCTCTGATACCATGTTAAGAAATCTAGGGCATAACAATTAAGTGATTTCTCTTCTATTAGTAACTGCTTGTGAGTGGTATTTACTTCTTTAGATTGGATCTTCTTTTCTTAGGTTATTAGTGTTCTTCTTCATCAAACAACTACCAATGCATAAACCAAAAAGAGACAAGAGACATAGAATATAGGCTATTAGTCAGGGCCAAAACTACATTCTTGAGAGGAAAACCCGAACAAATTCTTCTTCTTATAGAGATTCCAATTGGCGAATACCAAGACCAAGACCCTTGACCTATTTTCCACTCCAAGACCAAGACACAAGTTCCCTTGATGATAGTCAACCTTGTACTCCTTCCTTTGTCTTGGCTCCTCTTCCACTTTGACCTCCTTCTGCTTCAAACCTTCGGCCTCCTAGAATTAGGTTTGCAATCCTAATTCAGAAATCTTAACTTGTACATAAGACATTTTCTTATGCCTTGATTTACTTCGCTTGTGATGGAGTCTCCTTCTAGCTTGACTCGACCTTCCTTAAGACTTCAATCTGGTTACCTTGGATCTTGGCCTTACTGCAATAGATGATCTCCTCTTTCTTCGCACGTGTGATAGCAAGACGACCCTAAAACAAATCCAAAGCTTGAAGCTTAGAACTTCGCTCTACTTCCTTCTCCCTTCACTGATCTTTAGGCTTCCAAGTTGTACTTTGCACCTTTTACTTCAGACTGATTGATGACCGAAAATCTGTCTCAGAAATGATGTCGAGCAACCCTATTTATAATTTTATAGTTGTTTTCCTGTCAAAATAAGCCGACTTGTTGAAGGATGAGCCGACGTGTCATTTGGAGGAGATCTTTATTCTATTTTGTGGCTGACATGAAGGAGAGGTCTTGTGCTTGTCTTGGAGGGTTTTTCAGACCTAATAAATGACTCATATAAAATGTAACATGCCCAAGAAGGGTCCTTCTTACATGACATAGACTCAAATTGACTTTTATGACTAGATGTCAAATCTTAAAGGCTGACAATGGGAGCCATCACTAAATAAAATTCCTTGCTCATGAAACCCATGAGACAAGCATTACAATAATAATTTTATTTTTCTTCTTTTCATCAATTACAAAAAATCACAATTACAGATGTCATTATGAAGACCAAACCTAGTTACACTTTTCAACAGGGTAGTTGTGAACAATAATGGTGTTTCTCAGATTCCTTCTGAGAATAGGGAGGTCCTTCACTTCATTAGAGACTCCTTCAACTTCCAATTTTCATTCCTCTTTAGAATCAGTTGCAAAATCACTCTTGATACATTCATAATTGGGTTCTACATCATTCAACCGTCTCTTCTTTGCCTCGCTTCTATCAATAATGATAGAGTCTGAAACAAAAGAACAAGAATCTGGCATATCACCACCACCTCTTAAGGCACATTTTTTATCTACACATTCCACACACAACAACTTGACAATGTGTTCATCACAACGATTCAGGATCTTTGGATTAGAGTTTTCTCTTAGAGTGCAGGTGAGAATTCCTTCTTCACGAGGATTTTGAATGTTGGCTTTCTTAATGGCCACATACTTACCCGTTCCCCTCTCTTCCTGTGTAAACTTTCCCCTATGTTCCCTGTTCGATTTTACCCAGTATTTCGTACTTTTCCACGAATAATTTCTCTGATTCGGATTGATGATCATTTTGATCATGTTTTTTGTTATTTCAAGCCGTTTTCCATAATAATCAAAAGCTTCCCCTTCATCATCATCAAGAGATGCTTCTTCATTATTAGGAGCTTCTTTTTCTTCTGTATTATCATTGCCATCATCATTATTATAATTACGATGAGATTCTTCTCCGTGGAAATTGCCATTTTTTGTATTATTGTCATCCTCAAATACTAACAATATCATCTTGATCTTCTTATTATCATATTGCATTTCTGTTTCATGGTATGATACGATGATTGATCTGATCTAAATATAAATAAATATTTTGAAGACAGATACAGTTGGCTGCTCCAACCACCACTAACCACCACTAATGATTGAAACAAAGTAGAATAAAAGGACAGACGAGTGAATCCACCTCTTACATTGCTGGCAATATGTTTCAATCCTGGACTGGTAATGAGTTTTGTTGAATCCACTTCAATTCCGCCAACTTGTTCATCTGTTGAAAATGGGATTGGCAAGATTGCAGACATCCTTTTCCACAATCTAGTCTCATCATTTCGAGTGTAGAGTTGAGGTTCTCCATACCAATCATGTCTGTCAATAGTGACAAGGACAACAATGGCTCGATGGTGATCTTGATGTCTCACAAATTCTAAAGGAAAATGTGATCCTCTACTTAATTCCGACAAAATAGATATAAATTTTGCAACCCTTGTAGTTTCCTTCCCTGCAAATTTTTTAATGATGACATGAGAAGGAACGCCTGCTCTTGACAATATGTACCCTGGTTGTACAAGATACACTAGACCACATTTGAAGGAGAAATTCCTAGCCTGTGAGTAAACAAGGGTGGGTTGATCCAATCGGGCTAGGTTTCATGCATAAACTGAAATATTTTCATCATTTTCATTACCCACCATCTGGATCTCTAATACAATAGCTACAACTTCTGGTGCAAGAGGTATTTCCTCAATTTCCATAAACCGAACTATTGCGGGATCAAAACAGAAAAATCCAAAATCATGAACAGGGTCATGGTATAGAGGATGAACCGTAATCTCCTCGCTATTGAGAAATGTAGCCTCAACAACAACAGGTCTGGGATGGACGACATGGTGGTTCGTGAGGATGAGTCTGCGTTGCTTATCTACGATGAATCCAGTAACTTTAAAGACACTAATGCTCTCAGTATCGAAATCACGAGTGGCAGCGACTGTTAACACCACCACATGTTTTGCTACAACACAACTCTCGGCTAATACCTCATTTGCTACGGATATCGATGATGATGATGAACCAAAAGGTTCAACATTATGAACTTCCAAAGAAACACTATGAGTTGAAGCGAAAAGTTGTTTTGATGAATCCAATGTCTCATTTTGGGGCATGTTAGTTGCATTGCTTAGTAGATGAGTATCTTGAGTTATTTCTATATCACCTCGACGAGCTCCTAATTCAACATATTTTCCTAGTGTAGAACATTCTTCATTGTTAGTTTCTTTCATGTCAATGTCCTCTTTCATTCTAGATGTTGAATGTGTCAAGAATCTTTATCGATTTTGGAAGTACTTCTGTCATTTCCAGTAATAATTCCCGAATAGTCAGATGGTCATAGAATGAATCATCTTGGGAATATGTTTCCATGATTTCTAGACTTAAACCTTATGGTTGAACTATGCAGCGGTTAACGACCAGAGGATTGAATTGCTTTGATACCACTATAGCAACAAAACTCAGAGTATTTTTGCTTAAAATGTAGAATAGACAAATGTATTGAAAATGATATTTTTATTAATAAGATAGAACAAGATGTTCAATGGTACAATGAGGGCTTGCTTATATACCTAGGAAGGTTCCCTTTCATGAATGGTCATGTCTTTTAGACATGCATTCCCATTTAACTAATGACTATTTAATTAATCATTATGATTATTTATGATTTACATTTGTTTTATTTTTATATAAATTATATTCATAACAATCATGAAGGTAACATTGAATGCCATTCGTAAATTGGAGGTGTTGCTGCTGTGCTTGTATGCCTAGTTAGTGTGTGAAAAATCCTCAACCGCACAAGGTGTGACTTGGTGGCAAACTAAGAGAAGGGGTTGTCACCTATTCCCAACTCTCTCAGTTAAAGCTCTCTCCTAGTTAAAGCTAAGGGGGGTGGTCCTTAATGAAAAATTAGATGAAATGTGAGTTATCTAGGAGACTAAGGTAAGTGGAAGGATTGTCAAAAATAACTTGTTTCCAAAGACATGAGCAAGTAAATAAACATACATGAGAAATATTCAAAGATTCACTTAAAGATAAAGAACATAGACCAATGCTTTAAAGAAATAGTTGCTCAAGATAAATGACAAATACTTGATCAAGATGGAAACTCAAAAGATGATGACAAGTAATCCTGCAAAATGGCAAAATGTTAGATAAAATATAAATATAGAATATCACTTGCAAGATACAAATTGCACTTATAAGGAGATGCTCAAATAAAAATAATAACATTCATGATCATTAGCACATGCAATAGCAATATGAAGGAAAATAACTCGCAAATAAAATTCAAAGGATGCCAAGTATTACTTGCAAAATATGAGTAGATATGCAATTGCTAAAGGGAATAATCAACAACAATAGATAATTTCATTAGTGAGACATAGGATCATTCATGATATCAAGTACATGAGATAAACAAAATTTGCAAGTAAATTTGAAATGTTCTAAAGTAATTAAGTTAGAATAATGTGCAAACTAGCTAAGGCGAGGTGCAATTATCTTGGTTAATTTTAGTCTATATGCCTATTCTAGGTGAGAGATTCTCCTTTCAACCTCTTACTAAGTGGTAAAGATTGGGGTGATCTGCAAAGAAGAGGGGCTGATGAGACACTTGTCGTTGTTAATGATACCCTTCCCCTAATCCTTACGTTTCCTTCCCATGAGGTGCATCAATGGTTTTCAACAACTTAGACTTTTGGGAAGGAATCTTGAGGATTTTAGACACAGGTACTAAAATCTTTGCAGTGTTTATCCATACTCCTAAATCAATATTTAACCCAGATGTAGGTGGAGTGAAAATCTTAGGGGCATTTTTAATTTTCTCTTGTTCCTCGCCCTTTCTTTGGTAAGTCAAACGGACTCAAACCTCTATCTTCAGCTATCTCTAAAATCTGATTTGATGAAGGCTTTTCTCCATATAATTCCATGATCCTATCCAACTCTTCAAAGTTATTCACAATATTGGAAGATGGAAACTTCTTATTTATCTTTTGGCTATTCTCCATAACTCCCATCCAATTTTCCATCGACAAATGATGCTCCTTACCAACCACATTTATTTGCTTACTTGTCCCAACCATTACTCCTTCCAAATTCCTTCTCACATAAGGACAAGTGGCTTCATTATTCATTTCATCACAAGGTCTACAATGTTGATTTGGGGTAGCATCGGACGTGCTCTAGCCACGATATTTGGTGGAGAGGTTGGGGCACATGAGATCTCCAATACCCAGAAAGGGTTTGCGCAGATTCTAAATAGTTCAGGAGATATTAAAATAATTAATATTTTAAATGGAGTGGAAAATAAAATATTAATGTGTATTAATATGAAACTGTGTTAGAATGGTCCAAAAGACATGGATCAAGCCAGACCTAATCTTAGCTATTGATTAGGGACTTAATCTCGGTCGTTGATTTGTCAACGAGAAAAGTATAAGAGGAGGCTTGAGGGTCACTTGGAGCACACATTGAGGGAGACCAGTCAATTCAATTTCTGGAGCGGGGTTAGCTGAGAAATTGAACCAGTGGTCTGGAGAGCAGTCAGGAGGCAGCAAGTACGGAACAAAGAGATGGGAGATCAGCGCAGAGGCAGAAGAGGCAGACGCAGGGCCAGAGGAAGCCACGCAGAGGCAGCAGAGACCTGCGTCATCCACACAGAGGCTGCAGGAGTGATGTAGAAGGCCAGAGAGGCTGCGTAGAGCCTCAGTAGGCTGAACCAGAGGGTTTTAGGCTGACGCAGAGGGTTTCAGGCTGACGCAGAGGGTTTCAGGCTGACGCTGGGTTCAGGATGAAGTGCTAGAAAATTTGTCTATCTGTGGGTAAGCTAGTTTGGCACCCTGTTGTACTAGAAAATTGCTGAATAATAAAGTCCTCCCTTGCTGCAAGGGTTTTCCCACATTGGGTTTTTTCGGGGACATTAGTCCAAAATAACTGTGTCAATATGTTGATTCTTGTGCATATGTTTGTTTCTGTATTACGATGTGATATCTTCAACAATATTTATTTTAATGGTTGTTGAAGTAATTTCATGAATAACTTATGGTGAAATAAGTAGGAAATGTAAATCAATTGTTGCAGTGATAGAATTTTCACATGGTATCAGAGAAAGTAATTCAGAGACAGAAAGGGAAAATCAGTTATGGGTCAAGACCACGATGCAGAGGTATCCACCTTAGGGGACTCACGCAGATTTTCAGAAGATTGCACAAGAGAGAGATTTTGATTTCTCTATGTTGGCTTCCAGGTTGGAAGAAGAAGTGGTGTGCATGACTAGTGCTGCATCATCAAAAGTATAGTATATAGACAATGGAGCCTCGTGGCATATGACGGGAATCAGGGAGTGTTTTTCAGAATATCGAGAAGAGAAGATGAACTTTCAGATCACCATGGGGAACAAGGCAAAGTGTACTTCAGTAGGAAAGGGTACCATTGTTTTTTAGACAGAATCGTGAGAGTGGTTCCGTGCCACAAATGTGCTGCATGTACCAAGATTAGGGATGAGCTTACTTTCCGTGTCACAACTACAAGGCAAGGGCTATGACGTCTACTTCATCAAGGAAAAGGTATACGTCAAACACTCGAGCTGGAAAAAGAAAGTGCAGATCGGGATCAAAAGTAATCGGTTGTATAGATTACAACTAGAATCTCCAATGGCACTAATAGGTAGTCATGGGGACAAGGACTTGAACGGATTATGGCACAGAAGGATGGGTCACTTTCACCATGGAGCTCTGAGAATTCTCAGGAGCACTGTGACAGGAGTTCCGAATATGAGTATAGAACGAGATGATGTATGTAGGGTTTGCGTTCTAGGAAAGTATGCTAAGGCGACATTTCCTAGGAGCAAACACAAGGCCAAGAGTGTACTAGGATTGCTACACTCAGATATCTGTGGACCTATGTCCGTCAAAGCTCTTAGCGGTGCCAAATATTTCCTTACCTTCATTGATGACCACTCGAGGAAAACTTTGATTTATTTTCTGAAAACCAAGGATGAGGTTTTCTGTCGATTCAAGGAGTTCAAGGCTCTGGTGGAGAATCTGACTGGTAAGAAAATAAAAGTTTTGTGCTCAGATAATGGTGGAGAGTATGTCGATAAGGACTTCACTGATTATTGCGCTAAGGAGGGCATCAGAAGAGAGTGGACAACTCCCTACAATCCAAGTTGTTAGCCATTTCGAAAAAGGAACAAATTGTCTTGCTTGCTGCATATGAACTAGCAAAAAGGTTGGTTGAGCAAATCATCATATTGTTCAAAAGTCAGTTATCTAAGAAGGAACTGATGAGGATGCAAGTTACAATAAAGGAGCAAATTTGTTCATTTGACCACTTGAGTAGTGTTGGTAAAGACAAGGATGCTTCCTATGTAAAGATTTGAACAGGCAACAAGAATGAATTAATGAGGAAAATTCTTTGCTTCAGCTGCAAGGGACCTTGGTAGCTTAATCACTCATGCTCGGGGAAAATGACAGGGGTAGAACAAGAGGGTATTCGTTTTGATTCTGTTGAGAATGAGATGGGTTCTTGTACTATACTTGAGTCCATTGATTTTCATGAGAAAACCCTTGAAGGGTATGAGCAATCATGTGAAGATGTTGATAGCAGTTTGCCTATACATCCATGTTTGATGGCTGAAAATGGTCAACATAAGGGGGAGATAAATGAAACTCCTAGTAACCAACAAATTGTTTCCATGTGTGAGGAAGGCCAAGGAGAAGAGAACTTAGAGGTGTATGAACATGAGGAGGAGTATGGTATACATTTTTAGTTTATGGTAGCAGCAGATAGGTGTTCTAGTTTCTATGATGGCTAAGAGGCTATGGAACACGCGATCTCCAAAACTCAAGAAAGGTTTCGTGAGGTAAGACTCAGAAACACCTTAATTAAATTAATTAACCAATAATTTAATTTTTTCCTAAGTCTAACTTAGGGAAGTTGGTTAATTAAAGTTATTAATTAAGGCGATTCGATTTTGCTCTCGAGACTTATATTGATGGAGTCGGAGTGATCTAAGCCATTAATTGGGATTAGATCTTGGCCGTTGGTTCCCTAGCAAAAGATTATAAGATCAAGTCGAGGGTTTGGAGAAGGGGCATCAGAGAAGATCATCATTTGAGCAATTTGACTACCCAGTTGCAGGTATTCAACAAGGCACAGTTGGAGCTCGAGAAAACGTCGGAGCAGGGGATCAACAGAGATTTGGAAGCAGAGATTTCAAAGGAAGATTTCCATAATATTTCTAGTGTCTGAGAGACAGGAAAGTGGGAGGTCGAATTATCTGTAGAGAAGGCCGTACATAGCACTACGAATAGCTAGAAACTCTAGTGCGAGTTGCCAGAAGAGACTTGTTTAGTTGCCAGTTTCCGAATCAAGGTCGTGGAGGCGGAGCGAGTTGATTTTTGAGCTCAAGGGAGGCTAGATGTCTCACTTGGAGGTAGATCCGGGGCTGCACGAATTTATCATGAGCAATAATGCGCATTTCCTAGAGGCAGTGCGAATAGCCTGGAAGAGTGTGAGTTGCCAGGAGAGAGGCTAGATTAGTTGCAGAGAGAGAGACAAGGGTGTCTTCCAGTGTATTTTTGCCAGTAGATTGCTGGAGGTTTGTTATTTAGGTAACCAGTTGTAATATTTCGCTCAAATTGTTGTGTAATAATAAAACCCTCATATGCCGCATTGGTTTTCCCTTCAACGTTTTTTACATGGACTTTTGTCCAAAAACAACAGTGTCAATATTTGTGTGTGCGCATCTATTTCTTAGTTCTGTATTTTTCTATTTCCAAAACATTTTATTTGTGAAGAATTCTTCATTGAATTTATCGTTATTGGTCGAATTAATAATTCAGAAGACAAATAAACTGTTAACACTTAGAAGACAAATCTCCAGTTGTTGCATTCAAGGAATTTTCACATGGTATCAAAGCATAAAACATTGGATCAAAGGCTCTAGGCGAAGGAAGTGAGTTTTGTGTAGATTTAGAGGGAGATCTAAAGCGCGGAATTCCAGAGCTGTGTAGGCTAGCCATGCAGTGCGAATTGCAGGGAGACAGATATTGATTTCCAGTCTAGGTCAGAGGAAAAGTTTGATTTGTCTTGGGAACAATAACAACAGGAAGTAGGATCATCGGAAAGGATTCCTTGGAGCAGATTAATAAATTTCATAGTCCAGATCTAGGGCAATGATTTTGCAGCAAGGGTTTTGTAGTAGCAGATCAACGCAGGGCAAGGAAGAGGAAAGCACACAGAGAAGGAATATCTAGAAAATTCTCAGACAGTTTCCCGTATTCTAGTAGTTAGTAAGAAAGTTGTGATTTCCAGCAGAAGAGATCATTGCAGATAGTTCAATTGGCAGTGCGAGTTAGAAGTGAACCATCGTGTGTTGCAAAGGTTGCAAATCATGTGCCGGTACCAGATTGGAGGAAGAGCGAGCAACTTTAGCGTTTAGCAGTAGGCAATGATAGTGCTGAAAAAGGTTGTCGAAGGCAAAATCGAAATACAAGAGCAACACTACACAGTCCAGTGTGAATTGCAGGGTCCAATGCAGGGTGCAGGATTTAGTTGTAGGCAGGAGTGTGAATAGCACGGAGTAGGCCGAGTTAATTTGTCGAAAGGAGAAGGAGATTCTAGTTTATTAGTTCTCTATTTTATTTGAGTTTTGCAGGGATGGGGTCAACAAGACTCAGAGATCAGGACAGGTTGGACGAAGCCTCCAACTTTTGCATTTGGAAGGCTTGGATGCAATTCCCATTGGATGAGCACAGTGTGAAGGAGTTTGTTACAATAGTTGTAGCTATATCGACAGATCGTAGTTGGGGTTCCGGATGACATCGTCTTGAATATTGCAAATAAGAACACAGCAAAGGAAATGTAAGACACCATCACCAAATTCTACTAGGATGTTGTTAAAATTTGCAACCAGGGTGAAACTCCATGTGGATCATCTTATTTATGGCAGCTAATATTTTTATTGGATCCCTAACATCAAGAGGTGTAGGATTGATCTAAAGATCATCTGATTCCGATAAGTATTCATGGAGCTATGAATTTATTTATGTTATAAGACAAATTGTCAAGTCGGCCAGCAACTTGAGTAGGCTAGAAGCCCAATAGACATGTCTATTCATCATCTACGTTTTAGTATAAATAGGTGAGGACTTGAAGTCATTTGGCATCAACATTCTTCATGTGATCTCCTCCTCTCCACGTCTTGGGTTTTTGGTGAAGGAGAGACACAAAAGAATACGCTGGGCTAAGTGTATGATGCCCTAGCCACAGTTCAGATGAACCCTAGCCGCAGTCAAGGGAAGGCTCCTATTCATTGTCTAAAGGAGCTCCCATACACAGTCAACGTAGGCCTTAATACGCTATCCAAGAAGCCTTATACGCAGGCCCTAATGTACGCAGTCAAGGAGGCTCCTATAACGTAGCGAGGGGAGGCTTTAACGTTGTCAAAGAAAACCCTAAAAGAGACCTAGCCACAGTCCTTAAGGGTTATCTAAGCCACAGTTGGAAAGGCCTGAACCAACAGTATGTGAAGGCCTAAATCCGTAGGCAACTTGACTCTAATACGTAGCTACAGGAGGAGACATAATCTGCTGGTCATGCAATCCTGAAGGAGGTCTAATACGCAACCTAACTGCAGTCACCAAGCCGCTGTCACGATAAATGATAGCTATAGATGACAGCGTGGACTGTGTTGGGCAAGTTCAAGATCTTAGTTTGTTGGGCAGAAGTTTCCATTGCAAGGAGGAGCCTAAGTCTGGTTGCTTAAGGACTGACTGAGGAGACCTAAATCTCAGTCCATTGCTGGGCTAGGCCGCAGGCCATAGCCAACAGTTGGAGGCCCTTTTTAGTAGCTGCGTTTAGAAGGAAAGTAGCCCTATAAGGCAGCGTATCATTGGAAGATTGTATGAAGGCTAGCCGCAATAAATAGGTGAACTGTAAGGTATGTTTGTGCCCCAACCAGTGTAGTGATGAGGCTGTTCATAAGGACAGTTTAAGGTGACCTATCTAATAAGTAGTCACAACTAAGAGAAACAGCATGATAATGAATGATGCACATTGGCAAGGAGCTGCATGATGATGGAAGATGCAGCATGAGCAGCTCAGTCGTCAAGGTTCAACACATGTGACAGTACAACAAGGTGTCACACGGTAATGTGCTGCAAATGAACGAGAGGCAACACTATGATAGGTGAAGGAGTCACCTTAGAGAATCAGTTGAAGCAATATGTCTTCAACTGATCTTTGCAGATATCAAAAGTCAAAGTGTTGACTTCTATTGTAAATGTACTATCTCTCTCACTTTCTCTGCTGAACTTTGAAGAACATAAAAGAAGAATTGATCAAGGGTTTCCCCACATTGTGGGGTTTGTCCTTGGCTTGCGCCACATCTTGTGTCCTCTTGTCTTGGCTTGTCTTCTGCGATTTATGTTTATGGTTTATCTGTAGTTTACTTAAATGCTGATGTGATTGCTAATCTGGAAAAGATACTGGAAAATTAAACTAAATTGCTTTAGCATAGAACATCCCAAAAAGTTAACATGGTATCGGAGCTGAGGTGAAGACAATGCCCAAGCAAGAGTGGAAGAGCAACCACCGAAGACAGTTGGGAAGGGACAAAAGGATCCGTGGATTCCTCATCCCTCCTCAAATTCACCAAGTGTGAAGTCAAAGCAGAGTATATTATCAGAATGGCGCAGCGGAAATTTCTAATGGCCTACCTAAAGATCACTTCATCGGGAAGTTTGGATCTAAGGGTGGAAGGAAAGGCGGATTCCTTGGTTGCAATAAGTTTGGCCATCATGCGAAGGAGTATCCAAATGGCAGGGATTATACTTGGAGCCAATGCCACCTATTTCGAAAAAGGGTGTAGGGAATGCTACCTCTCAATTGAATGAGGCTAACTCGATTCATTTACAAAATCTCTTTTATGTACCTGATCGCAAGAAGAACCTGGTGTCCATTTCAGCAATAGAAGTCGAAGATTTCAAGGTGGCACTCGTTGATGGAAAGGTACGTGTTTGAAAATAGAATTTTCAAGATGTTTTTGAGTTCAGGGTTGTATCGAGTTACAGAAAGTCCACTGGGGACCATGTCCATTGACACATAGCACCGGAGGTCTGTGAGTTAGATGGTGATAGGGAAGCCTGAATTCAAAAAGAGCATGAAAGTACATGTCTGGGATGTACCGAAGGAAAATCTTACAAGGGGACCATTCCCGTCATGTAGCAGGTCCACAGGTGTGGAACAACCGAGGGGTTTGTGATTGATAATCAGGAATCTCACGTATGTAGGTGGAAGAAAGCCCTCTATGGCTTGAAGCAAAACACCTCGGGCATAGTGTGAGAGGATCAATAGCTGCCTAATGAAGCTGAGATTCACTAGGAGTGAAATCGATTCAAACCATTCGAAGGTTGTGGATGATAGACCTCTCATACCAACACCTTATGAGGACGATCTATTTTTGACAGGTGCAGACCCTCTCATTTGCAGAAGTAAGAGGGAGTTGGATTCCAGATGTGGAATGATAAACTGCAAGCCTGTGACTACCTCGAGAGTCTTAACTTTCAGAAGTTATATGGTAGTGATGTCGGACCAGATTTGGGAAATGCCTCTGAGTTTCATAAACTCATTCGCATTGAGGTTCTTGGTGAACTTTCGTCCGGACATATGTTTTGCAGTTAGCATGGTGAGCTCATATTTGGTTGAGCCTGACTGGATTGGTGCCAAGAATCTTCTTAGATATCTTCGGGGCACAATCCCTCATGGATTGTGATACACCGCCGGAAATATGAAACTGCATGATTATTCGAATGCTGAGTGGGAAGGCAGTGTGGAGGATCACTAGAAGACTTCTCAGTGCTGGTTCTCTTTGGATTATGCTTTGAAATCATGGATAAGCAGGGAGTAGAAGTCGGTTGCTGCATGGTTGCGGAAGCTCTTCAGTGAGCTGTTTGTACACATGATGAATACCACTATGATTCTCTGTGACAACCAGAGGTGGGATTCGATTATTAAGGAATCTTGTATTCGATGATTGCTCCAGCAGATAGACATCAGATACTGCCTTATCTAGGATATGGTAAGTCGATGAGCGAGGAGGCTCCATCGCATTGAGACTGATGTACAGGTTGCAGACATTTTGTCAAAGCCCGGGGAAAGGTCAAATTTGTGACTTTCTCGAACGACTTGGAGTCATTGAGAGACCTTATTATAAGGGTCCTGCATGTGGCATGCCTTGAAGCTCTAGGAGCTCCGGTGGGCGCGGGGTACTTCTTGGAGTGACATATGACCACAGGGTGACTCCCCTGGTGGTGAACGTGTACAATGTAAAAGAATCAAAACTTTCCCTATGACACCTCATGGCGACTATGTAGCAGGATGATTAGTTCTCCTATGAGGTCTGGATGATGTGTTGTCCATGACAATTGTGTAGCAGGATGATTAGTTCCCCTCTGAGGCCTGGATGATGTGTTCTCCATGGCGATTGTGGAACATGATGATTCGCTCTCCTGTGGGCCAGGATGATTAGTTCTCCGTGGCATCCACTGGACAGGATGATTCACTCTCCTATGGACAAGATGATTAGTTCTCCTGTCAAGGCATCCTACCCATGCAGTCTGGGACTCATGGGAAGTACCTCTCATTTGATCAATGAGTAGGGAAATGAGGATAGGGACCATAGTAGTACCGATGGACGCATCGTTGTATCTACCGTGCTCCCTATGCTAGGATGACCTTCATTGATCTGGGATTAATGATATTGGTCTTGGACCAGTTGTAGGAATTGTACCTACTATGACGCTGACTTCGGGTTGGTTGAGACTGGTCTGAGACCAGTGGTACATACTCTGCGACTGACTTCGGGTCAGTGGAGGACTGGTCTGGGACCAGTAGTAGGAGTGGTACTTACTATGACGCTGACTTCGGGTCGGTTGAGACTAGTCTGGGACGAGTGGTACACACTCTGAGACTGATGATACTGGTATGGGACTTGTAGTAGGAGTGGTACCCACTATGACGTTGACTTTGGGTCGGTTGAGACTGGTTTGGGACCAGTGGTACACACTCTAAGACTGATGATACTGGTTTGGGACCAGTAGTAGGAGTGGTACCCACTATGATGCTGATTTTGGATCGGTTGAGACTAGTCTTGGACCAGTGGTATGCACTCTGAGACTGACTTCGGGTCAGTGGAGAATGGTATGACACATTCTCGATCAATTCTTCTTCTTCATGGTTCAGCATAGCAGAGCTGAGCTAAGTAGAGTTGAGCAGAGCAGAGCTGAGCAGAGTAGTGCAGGGCACTGATGGCAGATAGTACAGTTGGACATATGGATCAACGGATGGAGTTCTCCATAGTTGAGAGGGAGTGTTAAAATTGGCAACTAGGCCCAAACTCCATGTAGATCATCTTATTTATGGCAGCTGATATTTTTATTGGATCCCTCTCATCGAGAGCTGTAGGATTGATCTAAAGATCATCCGATTCTGATAAGTATTCATGGAGTTATGAATTTATTTATGTTCTAAGACAAATTGTCAAGTCTGCCAGCAACTTGAGTAGGCTCAGAAGCCCAATAGACATGTCTATTCATCATCTATGTTTTAGTATAAATAGGTGAGGACTTGAAGTCATTTGGCATCAACATTCTTCATGAGATCTCCTCCTCTCCACGTCTTGGGTTTTTGGTGAAGGAGAGACACAAAAGAATACGCTGGGCTAAGTGTATGATGTCCTAGCCACAATTTAGATAAACCCTAGCTGCAGTCAAGGGAAGGCTCCTATCCTCTGTCTGAAGGAGCTCTAATACACAATCAACGCAGGCCCTAATACGCTGTCCAAGAAGCCTTATACGTAGGCCCTAATGTACGCAGTCAAGGAGGCTCCTATAACGTAGCAAGGGGAGGCTTTAATGTTGTCAAAGAAAACCCTAAAAGAGACCTAGCCGCAATCCTAAAGGGTTATCTAAGCCGTAGTTGGAAAGACCTGAACCAGCAGTATGTGAAGGCCTAAATCCGTAGGCAACTTGACTCTAATACATAGCTACAGGAGGAGACATAATCTGCTGGTCAAGCAATCCTGAAGGAGGTCTAATATGCAACCTAACTGCAGTCACCAAGCCACTGCCATGATGAATGATAGTTGTAGATGATAGCGTGGACTGTGTTGGGTAAGTTCAAGATCTCAGTTTATTGGACAGAAGTTTCCACTGCAAGGGGGAGCCTATGTCTGGTTGCTTAAGGACTGATTGAGGAGACCTAAATCTCAGTCCACTGCTGGGCTAGGCCGCAGGCCATAGCCAGCAGTTGGAGGCCCTTTTTAGCAGCTGCGTTCAGAAGGAAAGCAGCCCTATAAGGCAACATATCATTGGAAGATTATATGAAGGCTAGCTGTAGTAAACAATTGAACTGTGAGGTATGTTTGTGCCCCAACCAGTGTAGTGATGAGGTTGTTCATAAGGACAGTTTAAGGTGACCTATCTAATAAGTAGTCACAACTAAGAGCAACAACATGATGAGGGCGACATGATAATGAATGATGCACATTGGCAAGGAGTTGCATGATGATGGAAGATGTAGCATGATGAGCAGCATGAAGATGAGAGGAGCTCAGTCATCAAGGTTCAACACATGTGACAGTACAACAAGGTGTCACATGGTAATGTGCTGCAAATGAACGAAAGGCAACACTATGATAGGTGAAGGAGTCACCTTAGAGAATCAGTTGAAGCAATATGTCTTCAACTGATCTTTGTAGATATCAAAAATCAAAGTGTTGACTTCTATTGTAAATGTACTATCTCTCTCACTTTCTCTGCTGAACTTTGAAGAACATAAAAGAAGAATTCATCAAGGGTTTCTCCACATTGTGGGGTTTGTGCCTGGCTTGCGCCACGTCTTGTGTCCTCGTCTTGGCTTGTCTTCTGCGATTTATGTTTATGTTTTATTTGCAGTTTACTTTAATGTTGATGTGATTGCTAATCTGGAAAATATATTGGAAAATTAAAATAAATTGCTCTAGCATAGAACATCCCAAAAAATTAACAGATTCGTCTGAGAACCGGAAAATGATTCTCAAGGAGAAGCTGAGTATGGTCTAAATGCAGAAGGGTGAGAATGTTACATCCTATCTCACTAGGATTCAGGGTGTTAGAAATGAACTTGCAACTGTAGGAGAGAAACCATCAGATAGTGAGCTGGAACGCACAACACTCGACATGTTTTCCAAGGAGTGGCATACATTCGTCCAAGTAATTTCGGGACTAGACAAACTTCCTAGTTGGGAGCGCTTATGGAGTGACTCCACTCAAGAGGAATTGAGATTTAGTCTCATATAGGGTACAACTAGTAGCAGTGGCAAGGGACCGAAGGTAGAGAAGGAAGAGGAGAACGTAGCCCTCGTAGGAAAAGTAAAAATGGAGAAGGGTCCTAGCCAGGGACAAGACTGAAGGGAAGAGAAGAAGAAGAAGGACCCGTCGAAGGTCAAGTGCTTTGCATGTGGTGAGTTTGGTCGCTACGTCACCCAATGTCCAAAGAGGAAGAAGGACAAGAAGGGTAAATAAACTGCAACCTCGAAGGAGATTGATGACTTGTCCGCTAGATTGGAGGATGAGTTTGCTATGCTTGCAACATTATCCTCAGATGTAGGAGTATGACACTCTAGTATGCGGATTGGGGCAGGATCCGTGGTTGGAGCAACTGAAGGTATAGATCTATCCATGGAGGGCTTGATCAGTAGATCAAATCCAGTTGTTGTACATTTCTCACATGGATTATTACCTTTGCTATAGGAGTCAAAAGTAGTAAAGTAGCAGGAGGATTAAGGTGTCAGCAAGAAGCGGTCAGGACTTGAGAGATAGTAGCAGAGCATGATTCAGTTAGATACGTGAGAGACAGTGTAGAGCCAGTTAGGCGAAGTCAGTACTCAAGAGACAGTGTCAGAGCCAGGCGCACTTAGAGGCTCGAGAGACAATTGGAGATTCAATTGCAGTGACATAGTAGATATAGGAGAGTTTGAGACTCAAAGGGAGTCTAGTTTCAGAGGGAGCAACCCTATGGATGCTTGGTCTTCATGTTTTGAGTAGATCAGTACACACAGTTGCAGTGGTTGCGGGAACACAATAGCAGTGTCGAGGCATTAATAGTGTGATATCAGAGTATGCACAGTGGGATGGTGGATAATGACTAGTTTCCTCACAGTGATTTCGGGTGACGGAGAGTCAGATCAACTTGAAGATGTGAAGAATGGAGGTCTCATAGTTGCCAAACACGAACAACATGTATCGGTTCGGCTACAACATGTTCCCACAAACCAACAGGTGGCTGATATACTCACGAAAGCTCTAGGGAGAGCTATGTTCGTCTATTTCAGAGAACAAATGGGTATAGTGGAGAACACCTTCCTTGCTAAGAGGGAGTGTTAGTTTATGGTAGCAGTAGACAAGTGTTCTAATCTCTATGATGTCTAAGAGGCTAATGAACACGAGATCTCCAAAGCCCAGAAAAGGTTTAGTGAGATAAGACTTAGAAACACCTTAATTAAATTAATTAGCTAATAATTTAATAGTTTCCTAAGTCTAACTTAGGTAAGTTGGTTAATTAAAGTTAGTTAATTAAGGTAATTTGAATTTGCTCTAGAGACTTTTATTGATGGAGCCAAAGTGATCTAAGCCATTGAACAAGATTAGATCTTGGCTGTTGGTTGCTCAACAAAAGATTATAAGAGCAAGTTGAGCGTTTGGAGAAGGGGCATCAGAGAAGATCATTGTTACGGCTCAAACTAGCAGGGGGCATAAAAGGGACTTCTAAAGGGAAACTGCTAGATCAAAGGGAAACGATGGAGGCTTAGCCCACTATCACCTCAGCTAAGACTCCCTACTCTTTACGTCCTTTCACCGACGGGGGGAGACCCATTATATAGAAGGTCACTTGTGAAGGATGAATCAACCAATGGATGTGAAGTGACCGTTATAATCCTTTTCCTAGAAGAGGTTTAAGAATAGATCTTTCTTGCTTGTTAAGCAAGGTACAAAGATTTCTAGGATAAGGAGGTGAGGATTTGAGGGTTAGGTTTAGAGGAATATGCCTTATGAAGGAGTTTCCCAATCCTAAAATCCTTATTGAACTTGAATTCCCAAATGGTTCTTGAATATTTGACTTTTCAAAGGTGCAGGACCACACGAGAGCAAGAGGACCTAGCCTTGGTTAAGGGGGAAGAATTTAGCAACAAATGATGTTCTTAACCCAGACAAGGAAGGGGAAAGGATCAAAGCAAGAATTTCCACTTAAAGGTGTCAAATTGATCCGGTGAGGCACTAGCCTTGGGAACACTAGGGCAATGTTTGATCTCATAGCTAGGGCTTGGGTTATCTCACAACACAGTTAGAATGGCTTAAATTGGAGGAGGGCTTGAGGACACACCAACGCAGGAGAGGCTAGGAGATCGAACTTTTACTTGGGCTATTTTGTCGAGAAAATGATGCCCTAGGTGACCCAACTTGGCTAGACCTAAAAGAGAGAGGGAAAGGTGAAGAAAGGTATTCTTTGAGTGATCACCTATTAGAGGACCAGTGTCTTAATCCCCTGGGGAGAATGGAGTCTAGGAGAATAATGAGATAGAAACTTGTATTTCGGTCAAGGAGGCGTTAAGGAATTCTTTGCTTAGAGTTTAGGGCAAGAGGAGGAGGCCTCAAAGCTTTTATACTTCGCTTGGCAAAATAGATGGCTTATAAAGATAAATTCCTTGATGGAATTATCCCTAGGAGATTTCATTCACATACATACCCAAACATTGAGAGATGCTATATAGAAACAATAATTCCACAAATTTGCAATTATGCAATGCAACAATTAGCCCTATTATAGTGAAAATCCTATTCAATGGATATGACAAAAGTAAAACAAGAATAGCATTAAAAGTGTGTACTTACATGTAATAGAACATATCAAACCATCAAGAATTTGACAATAAAGAAGCTTCAAGATAAAAATACTCCAATCCAAACATCAAAATTCATCCATGCTCCAATTCTTCATACCAGAAAAAGTGCGAGATTCTCTAAAGAGAAAGAGAGATCCAATCCAAAGTGATGATGAGAAAATCAACTCATCTCACTTCTATTTATACACTAATGAGGATGAGAAGAGGCAACCCTGGGCCACATGCTGGGGTACAGGGGTAGCTAATAAAATGGAAGCCCACCCTTGGGTATATAATATATAGGAGGGAGAAATTGTGGTACATGAGGTGCCTTGACCTTGATTTTTCCACCCTTCTTTATATGCCTTTTGCCTTTTTATGATTTTTCTTTGATTAACTGCTTGGGGCTCAAGGGGTAAGAGCATGATGTGTGAGATGTAGCATTGGATACCCCTTTTTAAGGTAGGGCGGTTCATTGCCCACCAGGGGTTTAGACCAGTGTTGCAGTAAACGTCCCCCCCGAGATCAAAAGCCCGATCCGCGATCCGTACGGATCCGTGGGTGATCCGCTCTGCGAAACACATTTCGGAAAAACCGAAACGCTGATCGTGCTAAAAAATATGGTTCCTGCAATTTCGAAACCGTACGACCTGATTCTCGTTTTGGTTTTTTCTGAAATGTGTTTCGGTTTTTTCCGATCCGCGTTTCGGTTTTCCCAATCCGTGTGTCGGTTTTTCCGAAATGCATTATGGTTTTTTCCGAAATGTATTTCATACGGAGACAATTGATCAACTATAGCTTAGCACTGGTCCATTTGGGAGCATGCTTGCAATTAAATATCGAGAGACTTTTTCTTCTCTTGAGTGGTGGAACATGGGTGGAGGTGCTATTCCACTTCCACAGACTTTGACATTGCGGGTGCTATCACAGTTGGTAAACACTTCTTTTGCAGAGAGGTGTTGGAGGTTGGAGCTCTTACTTTTTCATCCACAGTGTTAAAAGGAACAGGTTGAGTTTAGATCGGGTGGCGAGCTTGGTTTATGTTCATTACAATTTGCGATTGTTGTCCCATTACTGTGATGATGCAAAGACTAATAAAGACCTTAAGGTTTGGGACAGGAACCTAGAGGAGCCTAATTTGGAGGATCGAGTGTTGCGATTAGAGCAATTAGAGGATGCTCTTATCCAGGTATATCCATTGTGGTATGAATTTTTCTTATAAAGCATTTCTCTAATTCCTGTTTTTAATTTTGTTTGTTAGCTAGTGTTTTTTTTGGTATGAATTTTTTCAGCGATTCCAGGATGATGATGATCGAGTTGAGATGCCACCCCCATCTGGTTCCTTGGTTCCCAGGTTCCATGGTTCAACACCAATAATAGGGGGTTCGTCTTCATCAGTTTTAGTGCCACAACTTCCACAGGCATCATCTTCTTCATTGCCACCACATGGAGGCCCACCGCCACGTTCTCTTCGTGGTGGAAGGATGAGAGATTAGTAGATATATTCACAATTTACTACTTTTGTCATAGATTAATCATTAGACTTGTAGGCTTGTTGTGAATTTGAACCTTTTTGTCTTGGCGGTGACCAAGTGACCTATTTTGTAAACATTACTATTTGAATTTTGGACATGACAAATGTTGGCAGTTGCTCACTTGCTAGATAAATCATAATATGCTCTATGCTTTATGTTTTATAATATGCTTAAATGTTTTATGTTTTATAATATGCTTAAAAATTTGATGTATGTTTGTAATTGCTAGAATATAGATGGTTGATGCTCGAATAATTAATCATGGATGTACAATGGAATCATGAATGCCATATCTATCTTGATTTATGTAAAAATATGCATGTTTTCATGTCTTCTACAAGTAATTTTGTATTTGGGATGTTTGTTTTCAATATAAATGTAAAAAAAATAATATATATAGTAGACGCTTCGGAGATGCTTCGCTTCCTAGATTTTTGGAAAATGATGCTTCTGCGTCCTCTCTTCCAAAAAACGTCCTCGTTTCGTCCCCGCTTCGTACAACATTGGTTGGGACAATCGTGAGTTCCTAGATGCTGAAGGAGGCTCATAGAGCCTGTAGGAACCAGGGTGATGGCCATGATGATGGGGTAGAACCGACTCATGTATTGCCTTTTGCTCGTGTGCTAAATGTGTTCGCCCTGACCATCTTTTGCATTTTTTGTTACATTTTCCTGTTGAATGCGGCCAATTATGCTTTTATCTTTCTCTATAGCTGCATCAACCTCCGGGGCATCATCCCAGGCCTAACCCAAGGTGTGGGCAAGCGGAAGGGGAGAGGTAACCCTATGTGGACATAGTGGGGGAATGTGGACCCTGGTGGGAGAAATGATGAATGGGGTAATAATGTGTGGAAATGGGGTAGTATATGTGTATGAGGGAGCAGGACCACGCGACCAAAATCAGGATTTCCTGTGAAATACCATCTTTAAAGCCAAATGGTTAGTAAAAGAGATCCCACAGGACTAGAATCCAAGGTTAACATCCAAAAGGTGTCTAAGGGACAAGAGCACAAACCTAGCCCACTGTTTCCGCTGAATCCCCCCATTAATCCATGCCCAAAATTATCCATGATAAGCAAACTACAATACTCAGTTACCAAATGACAAGGCATACCTTTAGGTACGGGAGGCCCACCTTCAAACATATGATCATTGCATATGGGTGAGGGAGCACATGGCTGGCTTAGGTGGCAGAGAAATGGCACAATGAGCTAGTTGGTGGTTACAAGGGGCTGTTGGCTGAGGACCATTTTAGAGAATTTTTTTCTCCTAGGGATATCACCCACAAAATGGTAGGTAACATCTCGCTCCAATTGGGACATGATCTCTCGAAGAAGTGGATGAAGTTACTCAAACGGGAGGTCACGAGAAATCCTCTTGGTTACCGTAGAACTGTTACCTACACATATAATAGATGACGAACACGGGGCAACATGATTTTGCGACGTCTGATGTTCGCACATACTTAATGTTAGGCCACAAATCAACAGAAAAATAAAATATGCATAGATGCATCTATTCTAGCATGAGAAATATCATATGATGTTAGTTCTAATGCAAAAATCAACATGCAGTGCATCCTACTCTACCATGCATATGAGACAATATCAAGTCTCACGGAAAGAGGTGATACGACTTAATTTGACTGGTTCGGGCCAAAGTTCATCGTTGTGTTTAGCAATGTAACAATAATCCTCCCCAACTTTTCCATGAATCTTGACAGGCATTGGATTTGTATCTGTTGATTTTTGGTAGCATCAGATGTGCTCTAGCCTTGAAATTTGGAGGAGAGGCTAAGGCACATGAGATGTCCAACACTCAAAAATTGTTTTGAGAAAATGAGGAGTTATTAAAATAATTAATATTTTTAATTGGCTCCTAAGTCCAAACTTTGAAAAATAAAAATATTAATGGGTATTGATAAGGATGAGGGTGAGAAGCTTCTAAGAGACGATGATCAAGTCTGTTTTAATCTTAGTCATTGATTTGAGACTTAACCTCGGCCGTTGATTCATCAACAGGAAAAGTATAAGAGAAGACTTGAGGATCATTTGGAAAAACATCGGCAGGTACTCAGTATCTCAAGGAAAATCGATTCTCAAGTAAAGCAGATCGATTTTAGAGGGAGAGTTGTAGGGTGGAGCAAGAGGCGGGCATCAGCAGCAGGCAATGACTAAGGAGGAGGTGAATCAGGGACAGTGTATGACAGCGGAGAGAGAGATGCAGTCCAGAGGAGAGACGTAGCCTTTATGCAGGCTGACGCAGAAGGATGCAAAGCCACGCAGAGCCACATCGAGCCACATAGAGTAACGTAGAGGTGATGCAGGAGTGGGAGCAGGGTCTCCAAAGTGTTAGAAAGTCTCAAAGTGAAAGTCTCAGGTGTTTTCTTTCAGTTTCTCTGTAAAATCATTCCTTGTAAAAGCAATTGCTGCTGAAGATTAATAAAGTCCTCATCTGCTGCACCGGTTTTCCCACATTGGGTTTTTCCGGGGACAATTGTCCAAAAACAAATGTGTTGATGTGATTGATTCTTGTGCATGTATTTTCTCTCTGGGTAATTGTGTGATAACTGCAGTAAAATTTATTTTAATATTTGCTGAAGGGATTTCGTAAATAACTTATTGTGAATAATAAGTAGGTGAAATAAATTAGTTGTTGCAGTAGAATTTCAGTTTAGAAATTTTCACATGGTATCAGAGGAGAGATCCAGCAACAAGAGAGGAAAATCAACTATGGGTCAAGAGCATGATGTAGAGGCATCCACTCAAGGGGACTCGCACAAATTTCCAAAAGAATGCACAAGGGACATGAATTACGATTATTCTATGTTAGCTTCCAGATTGGAAGAAGAAGTCGCTTGCTTAGCAATCTCTGCCTCCTCTGAGGTTTGGTATATAGATGGTGGAGCTTCCTGGCATATGATAGGAGTCCGAGAATGTTTTTCAGATTATCGGGAAGAAATAATGAATTTTCATATCACCATGGGAAATAAGGCAAATTGTACTCCAGTAGGAAGAGGAACTGTTGTCTTTCAAACCGAAGCGGGAGAGCGGCTTCGAGCAACCAATGTATTGCATGTGCTAGGATTGGGGATGAACTTACTCTCCGTATCTCAACTTCAAAACAAGGGCTATGACATTTTCTTTATTAATGAGAAAGTATATGTCAAACACCCGAGTTGGAAAAAGAAGGCCCAGATTGGAATTCGAAGTAACAGGTTGTATAGGTTGCAGCGAGAATCACCAATGGCACTGATAGGTAGTAATGGAGACAAATATTTGAATGAACTATGGCACGTGAGGATGGGATACTTACACCATGGGGCTCTGAGAATCCTCAGGAAAGCAGTATCAGAAGTTCGAGAACTAAGTACCGAACGAGATGATGTATGCAGAGGGTGCGCTCTGGGCAAGTATGCTAAAGCAACGTTTTCTAGAAGTAACAATAGGGCTAAGAGTGTGCTAGGGTTGATACACTCAGACATCTACAGACCGATGTCCACAAAAACTCTTAGTGGTGCCGAATACTTCGTCACCTTCATTGATGACCATTCCAGAAAGACATGGATCTACTTTATGAAAACCAAGGATGAGGTTTTTGGTCGATTCAAAGAGTTGAAGGCTCTAATGGAGAATCTGACAGGAAAGAAGATAAAAGTGTTGCGCTCAGACAATGGTGGAGAGTATGTTGACAAGGACTTAATTGATTTTTGCGTTAAGGAAGGCATCAAAAGAGAATAGTCAGCTCCCTACAATTCAGAGTAGAATGGAGTAGCAGAAAGGAAAAATAGGACTATTGTGGGAGCAGCTAGGGAAATGTTGTATGATCAGGATATGCCTGAATTCCTGTGGGCAGAAGCATGCAGCACAATAGTTTATGTCCAGAACAGGGTTCCACACAGGGCATTGGGCAAAATCACTCCAGAGAAGGTCTTCACCGGGAAGACACCTGAAGTCAGTGATTTCAGGATGTTTGGGAGTTCACCGTATTGTCATGCCCAAAGAAAAGAGAGAAATTAGATCAAACTGCTGAGAAAGGATATCTTGTGGGATATAGCGAGAATGCTAAGGCATATAGAGTCTATCTTCCATGGAGTAGGAAGGTATTAGTTTGGCGGGATGTAAAGTTCACGGACGACAGAGCTTTTAGGAAATCCCGAGAAATGCCTTCCGAGGAGTAGTCAAAAGACGAGCCATTGGTCAAACCACTTCAACCAGCGGAAAGTAATACCATAAATTCTCCTGAAGACAAGGCTTCAGAATAGGAGGAATCTCAGGAAGAGGAAGAGCTGATAGATGTGCCTACTACCAATGGAAGAACGAGCTGGGAACTTCGACAGATTCTACGGGATGCAGAGGAGTTCATTGGTGCACCCAGGAATAATAAAAGGGAGCAAAGACATCTAGACAGATACTAGGCCTTAGTAGCTTAGGTTGGGGAACCTTCTAGCTTTCAGGAGGTCGTTCAGCATCAAGTATGGGTAGATGCTATGGTGGAGGAATACAACTCTATAATGGTCAATCATGTTTGGGAAGTGGTACCTAGGCCTCAGGACAGGTCAATGGTAGGTTCGAGATGGATCTACAAGGTCAAATATGCTGCAGACGACAGTGTGGAGAAATACAAAGCCAGGTTTGTGGCTAAGGGATATGCTTAGAAGGAAGGGATAGACTACGAAGAAACTTTTGCCTCAGTAGCCAGGTATACTTCTATTAGAATCATGATATCTCTTGCAGCACATATGGGGTGGGAAATTCATTAGATGGATGTTAAGACAACATTCTTGAATGGAGTAATAGAAGAGGAAGTATACATTGAAAAACCAGAAGGTTTTGAGACACATGAGAAGAAATCTCATGTATGCAGATTAAAGAAAGCCTCGTATAGGCTTAAACAGACACCTAGAGCATGGTACAGTTGAATTGATGGCTACTTGCAGAAGATGGGGTTCGTCATGAGTGACGTAGACCCTAATCTCTACTATCTTGTCATAGAGAATGAGCCTCTAATCCTAGTGTTATATGTGGATGATCTTTTCCTGACAGGATCATCTAGGCTCATCAAAGACTGCAAGAAGAACCTAGCCACATAATTCGACATGAAGGATTTGGGATAGATGCATTATTTCCTAGGGTTGGAAGTTTGGCAACATAAGGGTGAGATCTTCCTTGGACAAGGGAGATATGCTACAAAGATCTTGAAGAGATTCAAGATGCAGGACTGTAGACCTATGGCTACTCCAATGATCACCAACTGGAAGGAGATTGATGCATCAGAAGATAAAGATGTTGATCCCACCTTGTATAGGCAGCTTATAGGGTCCCTAATATATCTGGTCAATACTAGACCAAAGATTTGTTACATTGTCAACACCCTCAGTCAGTTCATGGTGGAACCTAAGAGGGCGCACTGGGCAACAACCAAACATGTTCTTAGGTATATACAAGGAACAATCGAGCATGGACTATTGTATGCCCGGGCAATGACATCAGGCTGAGTAGGTTCACTGATGCAGATTGGGCTGTAAGTTCAGTAGATCGAAAAAGTACAACTGGGTACTGTTTCAACATTGGATTAGGAATGACTTCCTGGGGTAGTAGGAAACAGAAATCCGCGGCTCTGAGCTCAGCTGAAGCAGAATATATGGCAGCTAGCATAACTTCGTTCGAAGCCATATGGCTTAGGAAATTGCTTGTGAATCTATTGAGGAGAAGGATGGAAGCGACCAAGATCATGTGTGATGATCAGAGTTTGCATCAAGCTCTCTGAGAATCCAATATTTCATGATCGGTCGAAGCACATTGATATCATATGCCACTTTTTCAAAGATTGTGTCCAACGAGGAGTACAATTGAGGTACACTCCTACAGGAGAACAGGTGGCAGACATCCTCACCAAGGCTTTAGGAAGAACAAAGTTTGTTTATTTTGGGGAGAAGATGGGGATGGTAAAGAATCCATTTCAGTAGCAGAAATGGATAAGTGTCGGGAGTTGCAGTGCAACAGTTAGCAGTAGCAGTGCTATGGGCAACATGTTGAGAGGGAGCTGCAATACAAATGCAGCAGTGGCAGTGGCAGTGTCATGGGCAGCAGTACATGAAGCAACAATGTAGTGGATGTGAGGCAGTAGGCCAAGCATCAACACAGAGGACCAATGCGGAGAATCAATGTGATGCTTCTATGGTGATACATTGCTAGAGCACATTCCTCGCTAAGAGGGAGTGTTGATTTTTGGTAGCATTGGATGTTCTCTAGCCTTGAAATTTGGAAGAGAGGCTAAGGCACATGAGATCTCCAAAACCCATCAATCGTTTTGAGAAATTCCACTCGGATGAGGAGTTATTAAAATAATTAATATTTTTAATGGGTTCCTAAGTCTAAAATTAAGAAAATAAAAATATTAATGGGTATTAATAAAGATAAGGGTGAGAAGCTTCTAAGAGACGAGGATAAAGTCTGTTTTAATCTTAGCCGTTGATTAGAGACTTAATCTCGGCCGCTGATTCATCAACAGGAAAAGTATAAGAGAAGACTTGAGGATCATTTGGGAAAACACGACAGATACTCAGTATCTCAAGGAAAATTGATTCTCAAGTAAAGGAGATCAATTTCAGAGGGAGAGTTGTAGGGTGGAGGAAGAGGAGGGCATCAGCAATAGACAATGACTAAGGAGGAGGTGACGCAGGGACAGTGGGTGACAACACAGAGAGAGACGCAGTCCAGAGGAGAGATGTAGCCCTCACGCAGAGGGGTGCAGAGCCACTCAGAGCCACGCTAAGCCACACAGAGTGACGCAGAGGGGCGCAGAGCCACTCAAAGCCACGCTGAGCCACACAAAGTGACGTAGAGGTGATGCAGGAGTGGGAGGAGGATCTCCAAAGTGTTAGAAAGTCTCAAAGGGAAAGGGAGGAGGGTCTCCAAAGTGTTAGAAAGTCCAAAATTATTCCTTGTAAAAGCAATTACTGCTGAAGATTAATAAAGCCCTCATCTGCTGCATTGGTTTTCCCACATTGGGTTTTTCCGGGGACAACTATCCAAAAACCACTGCCTTGATGTGATTGGTTCTTGTGCATGTATTTTTTCTCTGGGTAGTTGTGTGATAATTGCAGTAGAATTTATTTTAATATTTGCTGAAGGGATTTCGTAAATAACTTATTGTGAATAATAAGTAGGTGAAATAAATCAATTGTTGCAGTAGAATTTCAGTTTATAAATTTTCACACTATCAACCAAAACTAAGTCCCCAACCTTACACTCCTTTTTAGACTTCCGCCTTTTGCTTGCTTTAGAGATTGGTCAGTTTAGGATACAAACTTCTTGAGCTGGGAGAATAGGAGAAGGATTCTCTATTTCACATGCTTCATAGTATGGTCCAAGCTTGATCACATGAGGTAGGTAGGTGGGTTCCTTATAAAGAATAAAAGGAGTTCCATTCGATTATGGAATGGTGGCATACGATAAGTCCATTTGAACATGACCCCCAATAGTAGACCCCCATTTCCTAAATAATAACATCCCCTACACATTAGGAATACCAATGACAATAACATCCATGAGGAGGGATATATCGGGATTCCTAGCTAAAGAAACCTTAAGATCCTTGATGACACCTTCCACTTCCACAGGTTTGGAGTTAAAACCACGCACCTTTTTGTACAATCGAGTGATGCTGAGACTCAATTGCTTCATAACTTTTAAAGGCATGATATTTGCGGAAGCCCCCGAGTCTAACATACAATTATGTAATAAGGGGTCAATTATAGCCAAAGTGAGCAAGAATGGTTCATGTCCAGTGTTTTGGTTAGGAATATGGATGTTTTGCAATTCTTCAGGTAATTCTTCTTCTTGAATTCCTAGGGACTTCTTGATTTGTTGTTGTTTCTCAAGAAGTTTAGCAATCTCTTTCAAAGGAATGGGTATAGTCATTCTTCCTACGACAGCTCCTATGTTGATGTCAAGTTTAACTGCTTTCTCTTTTTCCTTCTTGATGTTTTCCTTTCTTGGAGGATCCTTTTTTGGATTGGCTTTGGTTTGGGGATCCCTTCTGGGAGGAATTTCAGGGAGAGATTCTTTGGGAGGGGCTTGCTTAGGTAATGGATCTTCTCTAGATGGTTCCTTAGAAGTTGCGGGGTCTTTGTTATTTTCCTTTCGTGAGTATTGGACCCCTTTGAAGCTTCCCTTGCTATCAAAGTTAAGAATGGATTCTTGCTTTTCCTCTTTAAGGGTGACCTTACTAATGGGAGGATGTGTATATGACCCTCCTAGCAAAATGTTGAAGATGTCAGATTCCACAAGGTTAGCCTGCTCATCAGTTTGTTCATCCTCACTCTCTTCCCCTTCACTTTCCTCATCCTCAGATGATGGGTCTGGCTCAACAACATTAGTTGGAGCCAAAGTGTTTGGGAATTGAGAAGAGCTTGGCCTATCTTCTTCACTTTGCTTTTTGGGAAAAGGTTTTCCTTTTGGGATATAACTAGATTTTTGGGCCCTTTCCAAGGCGGTGATTTTGTTCATGATAACCCTGTCACATGCATTGGCTTCTTCGGTGAACTTGTCCATTCTCTTGAGGATGGCAAGGAGAGTTTCCTCATGTTGATCTTTGGACTTCTCCTTCTTGACCTCAACTCTAGCTCTAGGGTGGTCATTGATATCTAGCTTTGAGATTTGTATGTTTTCTTCAACTTCCATTGCTATCTCTTTAGCTTCAACCAAAGTGGAAGGTTTCTTATCCCTTAACACATAGGTGAAGTGGCTACACACCGCCTTTATGAACTTATCTAGAATATTGGATTTGGATGGCTTCAAATGATTAGGTATATCTTTGACTACCCTATCAAATTTTTGAATGAATTCTTGTACAACTTCCCTTCCCTTGGTTATTTGGTAGAAATTTCCAATGTTAAAGGTCCCTTGGTCATTGCATGACCATGTCTTCATGAATAGGTCTTCAAAGTCATCAAAGTCTTCTTTGCATGCCGGGGGAAGGCTAAGGTACCAATCGCTTTCTTGTCCCTCAAGTGATAGAGAAAAAAGCATCATGAACCTATCTTCATCAAAGATCATTCTAGGGGACATTTGCCAATAAAATTCTTCAATAAAACCATGGGCAGTCCAAGTAGCATCCCCTTTGAATCTAGGTAAGCATCGGTTATATTTTTCAGGTAGTGGTTTGGGATCATTACTCAATTTCAAAGGGCCAAAGAGACTAATCAAGTGTCTTTTACGCTTGGTCATCTTGGGTTGATCTTGTTTTGGGTCAGTGTTAGAACTAGATGGCATCTTTGGAGATGGATCACTGACGTTCTCAAATTCGAGGAAAAGAGCGGTTCCAACTGGTGATGGAGTTCGTTCTCCCCTTCTTGCAGCAACCCTAGTTAAAGGAGGAATGTTGTCGCCTTCAAGTAGACTAGGGGTTTGGACAATGAGTGGAGTCGCTAGAGGAATGATTTATAGGCATCGTCAATGAATCAATTCCTCAATGATTCACTAGGGAGGTAGACTATCTTCCTCCTCGACAATGACGCCAAAATGTTACCGCTCAAACTAGTAGGGTGCATAAAAGAGACTTCTAAAGGGAAACTGCTAGATCAAAGGGCAACGATGGAGACTTAGCCCACTATCACCTCAGCTAAGACTCCCTACTCTTTATAGACTTTCACCGATGGGAAGAGACCCGATATATAGAATGTCACTTGTGAAGGATGAATCAACCAATGGATGTGAACTGACCCTTGTAATCCTTTTCCTAGAAGGGGTTTAAGAATAGAGCTTTCTTGCTTGTTAAGCAAAGTACAAAGATTTCTAGGATAAGGAGGTGAGGTTTTGAGGGTTAGGTTTATAGGAATATGCCTTATGAAGGAGTTTTTTCAATCTTAAAATCCTTATTGAACTTGACTTCACGAATGGTTCTTGAAGATTTGTCCAAAACAACGGTGTCAATTTTTGTTTGTGTGCATCTATTTCTTAGTTTCGTATTTTATTTATTTATTTCCACAACATTTTTTTTTGAAGAATGCTTCAGTGAATTTATTGTTATTTTCTGAATTAATAATTCAGAAGACAAATAAACTGCTAATAGTTTGAAGATAAATCTCCAATTGTTGCATTCAAGGAATTTTCACTCACATAGTGTGCATTATGAGTCATCTTTGGAGAGGTTGTTTGAGGCTGAAGTTGGAGCCTTGGTCAAGGGAATTGAGCATCCATCTTTGGGGCCAACATGATGAGGTGCAAGTAGATGTAGAGGCATCCAATAGGGCTACAAGACTTTTAGGTGAGAGCCACTAGAGAGAGTTTGGTGATTTTGCAGCAGATCGATAAACTTGAGGAGTTTAGAGTTGTTTGTGTCTAGTCAACAACTAAGCTATCTAGTGTTGGGGAACAACTAATGCCCCTAACTGTTTAGCTAGGGGAGCATATTCTAGAGTTTCAGAGTAGCCCTTTTCAGGAATATATAGTCTTGCCTTGTGGTAGCACAAGTCCATGGAGTGGGGAAAATATGGTATGAGAAAGAAAAGGCTGAATCTTTCAGAGGGGAATTATAGGTTGGCCAACAAAGAGATATAGGTCGACAGTTCATCAACATTCCAGTTGCACTAGCCTAGCATCAACGTGGTTGGATTCACTCTTGTATGGGCACTTGTGGACAAGGTCCATGCCAGGGGATGGATTGGAGAGAAGTGATGAGTTGGTATCCTATTGAGTGGATAATTTATGGAGCAACATCCATAACCAGGGATAGAGAACAGTGAGAGCCATGGGACATGGGTGATGATAGATGGCCAAGGTGGCTTTGGGATCCAAGTGGATCTATAGGTGGCAGGATGAGTCAGAGGTTTGTTTGGGGACCAGGTATCAAGGGATCCATTCATGATTGGGTGGGACAGAGGCATTGTGTGACATAATGATTTATATGGGATCCTGGTATTGGTGTACAAATGCCTTTACAGTTGACATATTTGGATTGCTTGAGGGTAATCAATCTTAGGGAAGGACTTGTAATATCCCCATTTTTGGTTTCCCTTATGATACGTTAGGGTGGATTTCCAGGGTTTGTGTCATCCGGGTCATCGGACCAAGATTACATCATCAGTGGGTTTGAAGGGTTTTGGAGAAGTCTTATAGGTTCCGACAAGGTTCACTTGCTATATTTCATCATCAGAGTCAATTCCACATAATTTGTTCTTGGTTTTGTTGTATTCCTACGATCCCGTTAAACGAGAATATTATCAAGCTTTTTTAGTTAAATACACTAAAGGTGTTATTTGGAGCGGATTATTTGGAGAAACACCTTAGTGTGATAGCTCGTTGGAATCAGGATGAAGAGATCTAGAGGATGAGATGATGAAAAGTGACTTTCAATGGTTGAAGAAATCGTAGAGGCAGATTAATCATTTTTTTGGGATTAAAAGCTATGTTACACGGGAACTGCTCTTGAGAGGTGGGAAACCCGTTCCAATGGTTCCCACGCTCCCGGGAGCTTTGTGACTGGATGGGAATGTTACCTTTTTAGCGGGAGCTTGCGAAAGTTTTGGGAGCTTTGAACACTTTTTTTTGGAGTGCCGACGTTCCCCAGGGTTGGGGAATACAAACCCTGTAGAGAAATATGCTGAACTGCTCACAAAACATGAGCCTATGTTGAAACCCTCGCACGAAGAAAGGCCAAACACATCTTTAACACCAATATCCTTAATTTAGAAATTGGAGCAATCTCTTGATGGGTTAAGGAAGCGTGTGGCACCTCGACGTAAGCACGATATTTGGGATGTCATGCTGATGAGTATTTATTTTGTTGTTTATGTATATATATCACAAAAGATTGTGTGTGCATATTTTATGTGGCAGTCAATGCTTAAACATTAGAGTTGTTTTTTCTTGTAAGAATAACTAGAGAAACAAGTCATAGAACTGATAATGAGTGTGTGCATATTGTATGTGGCAGTGAATGCTTAAACATTAGAGTTGTTTTTTCTCGTAAGAATAACTAGAGAAACATGTCAGAGAACTGATAATGAACTTGACATTTTATATATATAAAAGGGAGAGAGACACCGAGAAAATATATTTATATATAAGAGAGATTATATATTTATTATTTATATATTTAAATTGATTTTAATATTTGAGTATTTTGAATCAATATTAATTTTGATTATTATATAAATTATATAATTAAAAAAATATTTTATATTTTTAAATTTAAATTTTTTTTTTATTATATAATATTACCGCTCCTGATTAGCCATTTCCTGTAAATTTTGGGGAAACCTCTAGTCGTTCCGCAAACCCATACCCAAGCTCCCAACGTTCTAGAAACTCATGCAACATAGATTAAAAGCGACTTAAATAAAATAAAATAAAAAGAGTCACTTAAATAAAATAAAAGGGAGAGGCTTTTAGAATAAAAATAAACTAATAAAATAAAAGTGAACGTAGAAGGTTGAAGAGAGATCCATTAAATCTTTAAAAGGGGACGAAGCAAGCCTTTTAGGATGTAGGGGGTTAATCATTTGTTGTTTGTGAAGATTGGGGAAATTGTCCTCACAGTTTCACTGTGTGCCCATGACGAAAACCTTTGGGTACTTTGGTGAGATTGGATGGAAACCCATCTCTACCAGTGCCTTGGTGAATACATTCAGAATTCACTGGTGCGTCTTTGGGTTCCAGTTACAGTTTTGGGAGGCCAATATTTGTGTTGCTGTAGTTATTTTGGAGGCCATCACCTTAACTATTTTCATGTAATTTTGTATTTAGTAAATAAAATAAAGTTGAGTTTGTTATTGCAGTGTTTTTATAAAATTGCCAGAGTAGCAACACTTAATTTTTGGGCTTTACATTATTCGCTGGCAATTTCTGTTGTGTAAACAAGTGAAATTTTTATGGTGTTTTGGATGAAATTCATGGAATAATTTTGCTGAAGTAAAATCCCTAATATTTTAACTAAAATGATAAAAGGGGATATTAGAGGTTGGGAAATATTATTGAAGTTTCTTTTGACCCATTGATCATAGCGGCTATGTTATATATATGTGTGTGTGTGTGTGTTCTCATGTCCAATAGATGTTTTTTCTTTTAAAATGACCCTTTTCCCTTGAAGGCCGCATGTCTACAATTGCTTTGTTCATCACCTGACTTGTTTATTGTTTATTTCATCTGTTTGACTGGTAGCCTCCATTTGACTTGTTGATGCTAGGGAATAATTCCTTCTACATGAGCCATTATTGGTTAGTTGCCTTCTTTTTTGATTGAATTATTTTATCACTATC